>BLSH010334763.1:651456-663516 GCA_018402905.1 Glandirana rugosa
CACGACCCAGCACCTATATTTAATACTTGATGCATGTCATGCAGTTTCTCCATTACTGGGGAAGTAATGAACAGATCCAGTTTACTTCTTTTGTATTTTGACTTGGATAACCGTTTTAGCAGATTTGATATTGTTTGCTATTCTCGGTCCTTTCACTGAACGTGTCTAAGTCCGGGTTCACATTGATGTGGTGCGATTTTACATGTGATTTGGAGTGCCAGTGCAGTATGATTTTGTGGTGCGATTTGTACTTTTCAGATGTGATTCTCATAGGCTATATAGTTTAAAATCGCACAGCTCCTGCATTAAACTTGCAAATCCTGCATTAAACTTTAAATGTTAAAATCAAGATTCTAGTACACTTTAAGGCCTTTACATTTAATTATTTAGACACATGAAAAGGAACATGTGTCCATGAACTTCAGGATTAAACACTAATGGTGTGCATTTTTGGATTGAGAGTTTTTGTCATGGATTTTTGCACACCATATTGACCTATATTGGTGGCGTTATTGCTGCTGTATTAGCATTATAGTATTGTTTGTGTTGTGAAACCTGCAGGCTTGGCTACATTAGGTAATTTTGCTTTAGGTTCAGAATAAGTTTAGAAAATTGTTACATCTAGGGGTTACCTTAAAGCCCAACTCTTCCCAACTGTCATCAAATCTGTATTTATGCTTTTTAGGGAACCCCTTTCTTCAATGTTGCATGTAAGTGCAGGGCACTGTGTGGTTTTAGGGTGTTAACATTTCCATGGTCCATGGTTACCATGGTCCTCAAACTGTCACGATGGACCCAGGAGGTGCCTAGCTGTTTTTCTTATAGACAGCTTTTGCCTCGGGATGTTGTCTTATTTGCTGTGTCATTACTGTCATATTGGTTTTTGAACCCAGTTAGTTATTCCTTTGGGTATACAGTGCCCAGATTTTCAACACGCACCTGAGCTTAGTTGCAAAAAATGTAAAGAGCAAAGTGCAAATACCTCTATGGGATTTTGAAGGAAACCAAACCAACTAAAGAAAACCATATTTCATTAAAATGTAATCTTTAATATTGAATGAATTAAAATAGAAATGCAAAACCACAAAACGGTTACAGTTGGCCACAGTTAGTTTATGTATAGTTGACATCAATTAACAAATACATGTTGGGTGGTACTCCCCAAAACCATTGCATTGTATATCATCCACATAGTCGCTTGCTTAATGAAATCTGGTAATTGAGGCCAACTGTGGCCATTTTGTGGTTTTGAAATTCGTAATTCTATTTTACTTTATTCAGTATTAAAGATGAAATTTTAATGAAACATTGTTTTCTGTAGTTGGTTTGGTTGCCTTCAAAATCCCATAGGAGTTGATTGAAGTTTACTATTTGTGTGATAGGGATGGAGGCAACCCTTTTTCCACAACAGAGTGAACTTGAAAATACCTATGGCATCCAATCAGATTTCATGTTCACTGTTCTAAGTACAGTAACATTAAATATTTCATGTTTGGGAAAGCATCCTGGAAGGTCCTGTAGCTAAGACAACCTTTTTGAATTATTGTCAGTAAGGGATCTGCCCATCTATGGCTAACCTTGCAGAATATAGGTGAACGTATATATATATCTATAGTAAATCCTGGTTCAGAATTCCTAAGAACCTGCAGGCCATTGCTTGACTAGTTTGCATGTAATAGGTGTTATGTTTTGTTTACTGGGAGGCATCTTGCGTCACTGTGTCAGCAGTGTCTATGTAGAATTTGTATATAGTATTCAAGATTTAGAAGCATACTCATTTTAAAGCATTGTGTTACATTTATGTTTTTAATGATCTACGGTCTAGGCTATCATAAGTTGAATGTCAGTGAGTGAGACAGAATGATTTTTTTCTGGCACATCTTTTTCAAAGAATGACTGAAGTGTACATCTGTATACTGCTGCCTGTGTTTTCAGGTCTTTTTGATCTGTCTAAAGAAGCGCCTTTTTTATTTTATTATAGTGACGCATTTCATTTCTATAGCATTCAACCTTTCAGTTGACAATGCACAGCAGTCCATTCCTGTAGAAGCTTTTTGCTTTTTCTTTTGAACTGTCCATCAGCTTTTCGGAAGTATAAAATGATGTGCCATTTACAGTAAGGCAAAATGGAATGAAAATGTTCAGATGGGAACTATGAGTTTAGAGCTCAGTGCTCAGAGCAAGTGCTTTAGTAACTACTAGGGTGGCAGAAACTTAGACTTAAACTCAAGGCTAAACAAATATTAACCTTGGTCTTTTTGTGTAATTACTCCAGATCTGTACAGTAATCCAGTTTGAAACAGCTCCTACATTTTTCTTTTGTGCAGGACCTTACTTTGATGAAGACTGTCAAGGGCACCTGAGGTCAGGTGACAGATGCGCACTGCAGGAGAGTGAATCGCACAGCAGAAGTGCGAAGCGCATGCTAAGGTTGCGAAGTGCACGGCAAGGTTGTGGACCTATTGCTGACTGCTGCTAATGAGTTCCAGCTGAAACGGGAAGAGGGGCCCCTGGAGCACGGACACTGAAACACAGGGAGCTAGTGCATCGATTTCCCCAGGGCGTGGAATTTTAGAGCCAGTGGGTATTCACCACAGCCTCTGGTGGTGAGGATGGATTTGTCTGCAACTGGGTCCAGATCGCGGCCCCCGGGGTCCCCTAGCTCACGCTCGGATGGCTACAGGTGGAAGAGGGGAAGCAGCAGCACAGGTGAGGGAGGCCCAGTCTTTAACTGGACACATGCAGCAAAGGTAGGCAGCAGATAGGACATGAACGTTTGCTGTGATTTCAAGACAGAATGTTTACTGTGGTTTCATGACAAAGACCAGTCACTGCAGGGAGCTTGTAGTGGAATGAGCTGCTGGGTCCCACCCATGCTCTGCTCTCTGCACAGACTATTTAAAGTGATGATGTCACTGCTACTTTTACAAGCTAATATCTGGGTAAATTGAATTTAGACATAGTATGGTTATAGAGGTTGTATATTCAAATTTCAAGTTTTTATGCCTTGAGTTTAGCTTTAAGGTGGAATTTTTCATCCTTATTGTTTCAGATAATTTGTTCTCTGTTGTAATTAATTCATCCAATTAGGTGAATACAGTATATGTTATAATGTCAATGAAAATTCAAGAAAACTACAGAGGGTATAGACCCATAGCTATTGTGAGATTTTAAAGGCACAACCAGAATCATACTTAAAATACAAAGTTTATTACAAAATTACATTTGAATGTACGATTCTAGTTGTGCCTTTAAAATCCCACCATAGCAATGGGTCTGTACCCTCTGTAGTTTTCTTGATTTACTGTAGCTGGGATGTGGCACCAAAAGGCCTATACACAGGGCTAGTTATAGTGTCAACAAAGTTCAACATATTGGCCAGAACCTCCTTCTCTGGCTAGGTAAGTTCTAAGTCTTTCAGGTTCTCTACCCATTGATCTTCATTTTTATGGGAATTTTTGCAGTCAACCTTTCTCCTCCAGGTGAATAATTTGCATGCTGTACAATTCTAAACATGTGGCTATTTCCCTCCCCTTGCCCTTGATTTATTGAGCAGATTGTGCAAACAATGAATAGCTACAGTATATGTCTTTGAAGGATTTTAGTCATCCAGGTTACGGTATAGGTAGTGGTTGTCCACCAAAAAGAACTGGTTACTCTTTAAAATATTAAACACTCATCAAAGTGGCTTCTTCAGTTCTTCTAATGAGATTTCCTGGAATTTCAAGGGAAATTATAATGCTATTTTATCAGTTTTTTTTCAATCATTTTAGGTCCATATGTTCTAAACTGATCATTTATATCAGATTTTGCATATGTTTGTTTTGCACATACAGTATCTCACAAAAGTGAGTACACCCCTCACATTTTTGTAAATATCTTATTCTATCTTTTCATGTGACAACACTGAAGAAATGACACTTTGCTACAATGTAAAGTAGTGAGTGTACAGCTTGTATAGCAGTGTAAATTTGCTGTCCCCTCAAAATAACTCAACACACAGCCTTAATGTCTAAACCGCCGGCTGTGTGTTGAGTTATTTTGAGGGGACAGCAAATTTACACTGTTATACAAGCTGTACACTCACTACTTTACATTGTAGCAAAGTGTCATTTCTTCAGTGTTGTCACATGAAAAGATAGAATAAAATATTTACAAAAATGTGATGTACTCACTTTTGTGAGATACTGTAAATATTTAATACAAGGTATACCCATGACAAAGGATTTAAAAGCATTATGTGTTTTCTAAAGTGAAAGAACAGCAGACACTGCTCCCTTTCAGACTGTCTGTCTCTATGTGAAACTTTGTACAAAGCCATCAAAAAAGGAATGAGAGGAGGGAGGATTGGCGAGTCAGTGCTCTGACTCATTGCATTGTGTGTGTGTAAACGTCAGCTTCTTCAGTTATTAAGAGATAATTTTTCTTAAAGTGGTTGTAAACCTGAGTCATGGAATCTGAGCAAAGCACATACAGTATCTCACAAAAGTGAGTACACCCCTCACATTTTTGTAAATATTTTATTCTATCTTTTCATGTGACAACACTGTAGAAATTACACTTTGCTACAATGCAAAGTAGTGAGTGTACAGCTTGTATAACAGTGTAAATTTACTGTCCCCTCAAAATTACTCAGCACACAGCCATTAATGTCTAAACCGCTGGCAACAAAAGTGAGTACACCCTAAGTGAAAATGTCCAAATTGGGCCCAACTAGCCATTTTCCCTCCCCGGTGTCTTGTGACTCATTAGTGTTACAAGGTCTCAGGTGTGAATGGGGAGCAGGTGTGTTAAATTTGCTGTTATCACTCTCACTGTCTCATACTGTCACTCTGGAAGCTCAACATGGCACCTCATGGCAAAGAACTCTCTGAGGATCTGAAAAAAAGAATTGTTGCTCTACATAAAGATGGCCTAGGCTATAAGAAGATTGCTAAGACCCTGAAACTGAGCTGCAGCATGGTGGCCAAGACCATACATTGGTTTAACAGGACAGGTTCCACTCAGAACAAGCCTCGCCATAGTTGACCAAAGGAGTTCAGTGCGCTTGTTCAGCGTCATATCCAGAGCTTGACTTTGGGAAATAGACGTATGAGTGCTGCCAGCATTGCTGCAGAGGTTGAAGGGGTGGGGGGTCAACTTGTCAGTGCTCAGACCATACTCCCCACACTGCATCAAATTGGTCTGCATGGCTGTCATCCCAGAAGGAAGCTTCTTCTAAAGATGATACACAAGAAAGCCCGCAAACAGTTTGCTGAAGACAAGCAGACTAAGGATATGGATTACTGGAACCATGTCCTGTGGTCTGATGAGACCAAGATAAACTTATTTGGTTCAGATGGTGTCAAGCATGTGTGGCGTAAACCAGGTGAGGAGTATAAAGACAAGTGTGTCTTGCCTACAGTCAAGCATGGTGGTGGGAGTGTCATGGTCTGGGGCTGCATGAGTGCTGCCAACACTGGGGAGCTACAGTTCATGGAGGAAACCATGAATACCAACATGTACTGTGACATACTGAAGCAGAGCATGAACCCCTCCCTTCGGAGACTGGGCTTCAGGGCAGTATTTCAACATGATAACGACCCCAAATACACCTCCAAGATGACCACTGCCTTGCTAAAGAAGCTGAGGGTAAAGGTGATTGACTGGTCAAGCATGTCTCCAGACCTAAACCCTATTGAGCATCTGTGGGGCATCCTCAAATGGAAGGTGGAGGAGCGCAAGGTCTCTGACATCCATCAGCTCTGTGATGTCATCATTGAGGAGTAAAAGAGGACTCCAGTGGCAACCTGTGAAGCTCTGGTGAACTTTATGTCCAAGAGGGTTAAGGCAGTGCTGGAAAATACTGGTGACCACACAAAATATTGACACTTTGGGCCCAATTTGAACATTTTCACTTATGGGTGTACTCACTTTTGTTGTCAGCGGTTTAGACATTAATGGCTCTGTTTTGAGTTATTTTAAAGGGACAGCAAATGTACACTGTTATACAAGCTGTACACTCACTACTTTACATTGTAGCAAAGTGTAATTTCTTCAGTGTTGTCACATGAAAAGATATAATAAAATATTTACAAAAATGTCAGGGGTGTACTCACTTTTGTGAGATACTGTATATCTGCAGTGTTTAAACAAAAACAAAGAATTCCCAAGCTCAACTTACTGACCAGCTTGTAACCAACCAAATTAACCTGTCTATGCATTAAAAACAGGGGTTGCAGGCTTGTTGGTAAGTTGAGCTTGGAAACTCTTTGTTTTTGTTGGACATGCGTCTGCCCTTCCAGTGCTCCTGCCTGTTAAGGTCAGTTATAGGTGGGGGCAGTGACACTTGTTTGTATTGTTGATTTATCGGTTAGGCATCAAACTGACACCTTAGCCACCATTGTGCAATGTGCTGGGTGTCTAGTGTGTTCCTGTACCTTTAAGGAGAGTTGGGCTCCTCCAGTCACCTGTCCTCCATATATCCATTAAAATGCAAGTGCTTCCATTGTGGAGCCTCTTATAAGTCAGAGGTAGGTTCTGCAGTATGCAGAGTGCCTTGCTGGGGCCTGCAGCTTACGAATGCGTTTGCAAATGTGTGTAACCAAACCCCTGTTTTTAACGCATATTGTTAGACAGGTTAATTCGGTTGATCGCAGGCTGGTCGGTAAGTTGAGCTGGGAAATTCTTTGTTTTTGTTTGACATGCGTCTGCCCTTCCAGTGCTCCTTGCTGCAAAGGCCAGTTATAGGTGGGGCAGCGGCCCTTTTTTGTATCTGCAGTGTTTACTTGTCTCTCTCCAAAGGTCTGAGTGTCGCTTCTCTCTGGTGCTTCATTCCACTGTTATCAGCGCGAGCCACTTCTGAGAAGTTTTCCCCACACAGGAGATTTGTGGCAGGAGTGAGGGGAGTTCTTCTGTTCTGTTCTTCTGCTGTGTGGAGGGGGTGTGTTCCTTTCCTCCAATCAGCTCTCACACACTGTAACTGCAGCCTCTCCACCCCCTCCTCTGTGCTGCTGACAGATGAACAAAAATTTTTAACACAATCTGCACTTTTGCAAGGGTATAGAGAGGCGAAGACTGCAGATAAGCAAGTAAAACCTATTCAGGAGAATTTGTTTCATCTCTGTGTATCACCTGAAGCTGTTCACTTCACTGGGTATATGTGAGGGTTTACATCCACTTTAACTGTACATTATGGGACCCAAGATGATTATTTAGGGACATAGAATTATGCTGCTGCCTTCAGGAGACTGAAAACTGGAAAACAAAAGCTGTAAAGACAGTCCAGTGTAACCCTGCTAAATAGGCAACCCTCTTGTACTATTCTCAGTGTGATTTTTTTTTTTCTTCTTCATTTCATTGCAGGGTGGCTGGGGCTCACTGTTGCAGCTTCCAGAATGGCTAATTCTGCTTTGCCCTAGAAGCGGTACCCAGACCCTGCTGGGAAGGAGAAGTGACATTGTTCTACATCTCGGCGTCCTGCTCCGACACACCCTAAGGAGGTTTCTGTTTATTGGCTGAATGTGGAACGCGCTGTTTAAAGTGGTTGTCAAGTCATGACAACCACTTTAAACTACAGGTAAGCCTACCATTTAGGAGATATTCCCTGTGTTTGCATGTGCCAACGTCATCGTTTCTTCATGAAGTGTGCCGTAAATGATGGTTCCCAAGTGACATCAGCACGGCTCCTGCCAATCACATCGCTGGAGTCCGCGTTGTGATTGTTTGGAGCTTGAGATCCCGGAAGACGACGGCTACAGCATCAATCTAAGGTAAGCATTTCATGATGACCTAGTATGCGATGCAAACTAGCTCATTATATAGTACAAATAATTAAACTGCATTAGTAAAGTGCAAAGTGTGATCTGTAAACAAGTGTAAACTGGTACTTATACAACTTATAATAAGTCATGTGATAAGGTATATACAAAACGACATATTCAATAAATAAATAGTGCAATGTGCAAAAATAACCAAACTATAAGGTGATACAGAAAGTCCTTATGCTCGATATTCAGTCCTTATTATACAAAAAAGTAGCAGCAAAAGTTCCTTGGTAGCCAAAAGGGAATGGAGATGAGAAGACGTCCACCAAGAAATGGGACACCAGTGCTCACATACTGCTTAGCTTACCAGATGTCCAGGATCCCTATTACGGGGATTAAGAATGCCTTATGTATATCGTAAACGACCATCACCATGTGGTGATGTATGACATCCACCAGAAGGGGAAGGGGGCACACTAGTCACTCATCCTACTCACCAGAGATCCAGGATCCCTATCACAGGGATCAAAAGGGCCTTTATTGCTCAACTATCGGCTGCTGGTAGTCCCAGTAAGGAGCGCTGATGATAGGTGCAGATGTATTAAGCAACAGGCTGATGCAGCGAAACCAAATAGGAGCTCCAAGGTATTCAACATGTGGGGAAGAAACCGGAGCCTCTCAGTGTAAAACCACTTTTGTTTATTAAAACATCTCAGCTTGTGCATACAATCACTATAAAAATTGTAATAATTTTTATACATTTGCACCTATCATCAGCGCTCCTTACTGGGACTACCAGCAGCCGATGGTTGAGCAATAAAGGCCCTTTTGATCCTCGTGATAGGGATCCTGGATCTCTGGTGAGTAGGATGAGTGACTAGTGTGCCCCCCTTCCCCTTCTGGTGGATGTCATACATCATCACATGATGATGGTCGTTTATGATATACATAAGGCGTTCTTGATCCCCGTAATAGGGATCCTGGACATCTGGTAAGCTAAGCAGTATGTGAGCACTGGTGTCCCATTTCTTGGTGGAAGTCTTCTTATCTCCATTCCCTTTTGGCTACCAAGGAACTTTTGCTGCTACTTTTTTGTATAATAAGGACTGAATATCCAGCATAGGGACTTTCTGTATCACCTTATAGTTTGTTTGATTATTTTGGCACATTGCATTATTTATTTATTGAATATGTCATTTTGTATATACCTTATCACATGACTTATTATAAGTTGTATAAGTACTAGTTTACACTTGTTTACAGATTGCACTGTGCACTTTACTAGAGCGGTTTAATTACTTGTACTATATGCTTTATTCAGAATTATTCTGATACAACCAGCTGCTATACACAAATAGTATTTGCGCAGGTTTTCACAGGTTACACTTTTATATACTAGCTCATTATGCCTGTTTCTTGCAGGTGTGTTTTGTTTTTGTTTTTTGACTTGACAACCACTTTAAGTCTATTTCTTGGCTTTGGCTTCTTATGACTGTCTAATTTATTTTTGTGATTCCTGAACATTACAGGAACAACGTGCTTACCATCGCCAGGTGGATTTGGCAACTTACATTTAAGCCTATGATCTCAGGGCATGTTTCCCTCCTTCCCTCCACTGTCTTGGTTAGTGCCTCTTGGGCTTTTGTTTCTCAGATTGGCAAGGCTGCCCCCTTCCTTTCACACATTTCTTAAAGTGTTACTAAACCCACAACAGTAAAACCTGTCCGTATATACAGAATAGCATGCTTGTTATACTCATGGGGAACTTAAGGGGTTAATCCTCTGCACTGTGTAAAAAGGTTCTTTGATCTTATATGCACCGATCCTCCCCCTCCTACAGGGTCTCTCTTGGCCAGGCCAGATAATACACAGTCAGAATAGTAAAGCTGCACATGCTCAATTTGGTCTCTATTGCTGGAGAGAATATTTCCTTGTTGAGCTGAGCTTTTCAGGTCACATGATGCTGACATCACACATGTATACAGATCCTAAATGACAGCCCAATCCCTCCCTCCTCCTCCATGCCCAGTAACTAAAAAAGAATAGTGGTCGGGATGTCACATCTTGATTAATGGATGACCCTCCTCCCATAACAGCATGAGCACACAGGCTGTAGTGGAAATCTCCTCCTACCTGAACACTCAGCACTTGGGCAGACCCTGCAGTTTATCACATGACTGTGGTATACAGATCAGCCAAAAAGGTATATAGTGGCTTATTTTAATGTAAAAGAAGATTTATAAGCCCCGGGCACTGCGGGGTGGGGGATTAACTATTTTCATATTACTGGGTTTAGTAACACTTTAAGTTTACCAGGTAGGTGCTTAGGCTTCAGCTGATGCCAGCTTAGAATGTATGGCTCTTCAAGCAGCTCTGTAGACTATAGTAGTCCCCTCTGTTTTCTAAATAAAGTGCTCCTAATATTGCTTTCTACAAAACTGGGGCAGACTAGGAGAGGGAGGTGTTATACTGCCGTTTCCTTACAGCTCTTGTTTGCCAGTGTTCAATCATCTGAAGGCAGCAGCATAACTTTAGGTACCTGACTATTCATCCTGAGTCCTATAATGTACTCCAAGAAAGGTATTTTTTGGTAAGTGCAAAATCCATTTTTTCCACAGTGGAGCTAAGGAGAGCCTGGCAATAATTTAAAAAAGAGTTGAGAGCTCTATTTATCGGCTGTTTACAGAAGCACAAAGTATTTAATATTTCAACCAAAAAAAAGACAAATGTTACTTTTAATCATCCATTGCTCTTTTCTAGATAGGGTTATTCCATACACAATACTCCAATAACTATAATGCATTCATGCACCCTAACCCAAGGGCCAAGTGTTAGCTGCTTTACATAACCCAAGGTCTGATTGTTGTAAAATTATTGGCAGCTATAATCACTTCCATAGCACATTCCAGGTATCATTTGGTTTCCTTATGGAGATATGCACACACCAGACAGCACCATATCAAGAAGTCTTGCATGTACAAGCAGAAATAGTGGTGAGTGTCTAAGTAGTCTCCAAACACAGACTTCCTGTGCTATCAGTGTCCACCACTACTGAAGTATAATATACTCTATGACCCTTTGGATGCAACATTGTTAAGTTGCCTTTAAAGTGTTACCAAACCCAGGAGCCTGCATTTATAGCATTCACTAGATCTGGTCTTCCACAGGACACAGAACATGGAAATGCACTTATTTTAGTAAATAAAAGGGTGGCATAGTGGTGTAGTGGTTAGCACTTTCACCTGGCAGCAAAAGGATCACTAGTTCAAATCCCAACCATGACAATACCTGCCTGGAGTTTGCATGTTCTCCCTGTGCCTGCGTGGGTTTCCTCTGGGTACTCTGGTTTCCTCCCACCCTTCAAAGACATGCTGGTAGGTTAATTGGATCCTGTCTAAATTGGCCCTAGTATGTGTATGTATGAATATGAGTTTAGGGACCTTAGATTGTAAGCTCCTTGAGGGTAGGGACTGATGTGAATGTACAATGTATATGTAAAGCGCTGTGTAAATTGGCAGCGCTATATAACCTGAAATAAATAATATAAAGTGCTAAATACCTTTTCTCATCACAGTATATACAGTAGAAGTCTTCTGACTTCTATCAATGTCTGGTTAAAGCTTGTAGGAGTTCTCATTCTACTCTGACCGTCCTATGAGGCCACAGGACTCCTGGCCCTCTATCTGGACAGCGCTGATACTGTCAGGAGATGGATTGGGGTCTGTGGAAGAAGGGGAGGATCAGAGAAGACAGGATCAAACAGCCTTTTTACACATTGCAGAGGATTAACCCCTTAGGTTCCACAGTGAGTATAACAAGCATGCTTTACTGCAAAAGGGAGAATTGATCTAATGCAGAGGCTCACATGGGATAACAGTGATTAGACAGGTTAGCAAACAGTAGGCAATGTCTATTATTTTATGCTTGGTAACCCAGTACCAGAGTTATATGGACACGTGCCTCCATCATTTTGCTCCATCGGCTAAACATGAGCAGTCACATAATCCGTTTGTGTTTAACAATCATGACAAACGATTGGACAGATTAGTGACAATAGGGTACACTCGGAGACGTAATCTAGTTAAGAGGGAAAACGTCATTTCGTACGAACAATATGAGTGACACCTTGGATTCCCCAATTAGGAGACGTTACACATTTTTCCGACAAACTAGGACAGAAGAGACTAGGAGGGGAAGAAGGTGTCTGGGGTTAGGTAGAGGACTGTCATAGTCGCGACAGGTCTATCTCCCGGTCCTCAGGACACCGGAGTATCCTGCCAGTCTCATCTTACTCTTGAGGATGTTCGAAATTGGT
>BLSH010334763.1:663526-674267 GCA_018402905.1 Glandirana rugosa
CAGGACAATTTGGTTACATACCAGAACCGGTGGTACGACGTCGAGTCAAAGTCCCAGAATCGTTAGAAGAATATCGGATCCGGTAGAAATACATCTCGTTGTTAAGAAAAAAAGTCTAGGAGTCTCTCAAGAAACGGTACTCCACGGTACAACTCGAAGGTCTCACTGTCATACTCTGTCACTCTCTCTATTGTCGTTTAAATTGTGTGGACGAGGGGTAAGTGTGGACTCTGGAACATTGTGATTACTCAGTGTTCTGTGGCCCCTCCCTTTTACCGATCAACCCGGGTTAAACCTGTAAAAGTGAATCCCCACATGAGTGAAAACAACGGTCGCCAAATCTGTAATTACCGACATTGTATAACAGTGTAAATTTACTGTCCCCTCAAAATAACTCAGCACACAGCCATTAATGTCTAAACCGCTGGCAACAAAAGTGAGTACACCCCTAAGTGAAAATGTCCAAATTGGGCCCAACTAGCCATTTTCCCTCCCCGGTGTCTTGTGACTCATTAGTGTTACAAGGTCTCAGGTGTGAATGGGGAGCAGGTGTGTTAAATTTGCTGTTATCTCTCTCACTGTCTCATACTGTCACTCTGGAAGCTCAACATGGCACCTCATGGCAAAGAACTCTCTGAGGATCTGAAAAAAAGAATTGTTGCTCTACATAAAGATGGCCTAGGCTATAAGAAGATTGCTAAGACCCTGAAACTGAGCTGCAGCATGGTGGCCAAGACCATACATTGGTTTAACAGGACAGGTTCCACTCAGAACAGGCCTCGCCATAGTTGACCAAAGGAGTACAGTGCGCTTGCTCAGCGTCATATCCAGAGGTTGACTTTGGGAAATAGACGTATGAGTGCTGCCAGCATTGCTGCAGAGGTTGAAGGGGTGGGGGGTCAACCTGTCAGTGCTCAGACCATACTCCGCACACTGCATCAAATTGGTCTGCATGGCTGTCATCCCAGAAGGAAGCTTCTTCTAAAGATGATACACAAGAAAGCCCGCAAATAGTTTGCTGAAGACAAGAAGACTAAGGATATGGATTACTGGAATTATGTCCTGTGGTCTGATGAGACCAAATTAACTGTATTTGGTTCAAATGGTGTCAAGCATGTGTGGCGTAAACCAGGTGAGGAGTATAAAGACAAGTGTGTCTTGCCTACAGTCAAGCATGGTGGTGGGAGTGTCATGGTCTGGGGCTGCATGAGTGCTGCCAACACTGGGGAGCTACAGATCATTGAGGAAACCATGAATGCCAACATGTACTGTGACATACTGAAGCAGAGCATGAACTCCTCCCTTCAGAGACTGGGCTTCAGGGCAGTATTTCAACATGATAACGACCCCAAATACACCTCCAAGATGACCACTGCCTTGCTGAAGAAGCTGAGGGTAAAGGTGATTGACTGGTCAAGCATGTCTCCAGACCTAAACCCTATTGAGCATCTGTGGGGCATCCTCAAATGGAAGGCGGAGGAGCGCAAGGTCTCTGACATCCATCAGCTCTGTGATGTCATCATTGAGGAGTAGAAGAGGACTACAGTGGCAACCGGTGAAGCTCTGGTGAACTTTATGTCCAAGAGGGTTAAGGCAGTGCTGGAAAATACTGGTGACCACACAAAATATTGACACTTTGGGCCCAATTTGGACATTTTCACTTAGGGGTGTACTTACTTTTGTTGCCAGCGGTTTAGACATTAATGGCTGTGTGTTGAGTTATTTTGAGGGGACAGCAAATTTAAACTGCCCCTCTATCTGGACAGCGCTGATACTGTCAGGAGATGGATTGGGGTCTGTGGAAGAAGGGGAGGATCAGAGAAGACAGGATCAAACAGCCTTTTTACACAATGCAGAGGATTAACCCCTTAGGTTCCACAGTGAGTATAACAAACATGCTTTACTGCAAAAGGGAGAATTGATCTAATGCAGAGGCTCACATGGGATAACAGTGATTAGACAGGTTAGCAAACAGTAGGCAATGTCTATTATTTTATGCTTGGTAACCCAGTACCAGAGTTATATGGACACGTGCCTCCATCATTTTGCTCCATCGGCTAAACATGAGCAGTCACATAATCCGTTTGTGTTTAACAATCACACCAAAGGAAGGGATGACAGAGTACTTGGCTGGTGCATTCTGCCCAGCCACATATTTATGTTTACATTTGCACTCATGCCCAAAGTAATAGAAAATAAAACAGCAAAAAAATGAAGTAAACTTACATAACACATCCTTACATCCTTGTTAATTGCTTATCACCTAGTCCTAGTGCACAATCACCTCCTTGGAACTCATGACATGTCAGCAGAAAACATTTGCCAATTGCATTAATTACTTGAGTTCAGAGTTTTAAGCTTACCAAGAATGTTTATTTGAAACAAAACAACACAATGTATTAGGTTTATGTCTTATAAATTCTAATTAAAATCCCCAGCTGTATTGGGATGTAGATGCTCTGTGTGTTTATGTGGTTAAATGTTATCATACTGGTATTATGTTATGTTTTGTTTGGAGCTTACTCTAGTGAATTGGTTATTGCATAGCAGATTTGGAAAAGACACAGTTTATCAGTAATGGGTATTTGCTGTGCAGGTTGACATGTTAACAATGTTACATTTCCTGGACAATTTACCAGTCTTTCCATAAAGCTGCATGAGAACGTATCAGCACTAGTACAACTGAGCAGATGTAAATCCACAGACTTTTTCCTGTATATCAGATGTTAAGATATTCTCATCTCTGTCTGCAAAATCAAATTATGGTTTTATTAGTTAAAACCATGCAAGACAAACCAACGCGTATGTCAATGACATTATGCTGTAACCTCTTCTTTGGTAAGGATGACCATTCTTAATGTTTGTAATTGAATTGGTCTCTAAGGAAATACACATCTGCTGCTAGATATATTTTCCCAGAAGTATATGTGTATGAGCAGACAATTAGTGGCCAGAAGTCATTTTATAACAAAGCAAATACATAGAGAGGGAGATGTAGTTCAGTGTTATCTAAATGTAGTTATTCAGGTACCACTAACACAAACCTTCCAGTAGTACCTGTGCAATTAAAGGTTTAAACATACAGTGCCACACAAGAGCAGCAGTACTGTCTTACTACTCATTAGCAGTACTATCATTCTCAGCAACTCATCGCCAAGCTATTAGTCTGCCCTGCTGTCAGTAACCATGAATCAGGCCAAGACAGAAGTGCAGTAAAATCACACTTTTTAATAAAATGGTAAAATTATATAAACAGAGTAAACGTGGTCAAAACATAGCCAGGGTTCGGTAACCAGAGCGGATAGTCATAGCAAGCCAGTGAAACAGGAGTCCAGAGATCAGCGAGGTCAAACAAATGGCATGCAGGGTCAGCAGCCAGGAGGAGAGTCAGCGGAGCAGGGTCTTGAATCCAGGAATCAGAAGGGTACGTCAAACAGGCAAAGTCTTTCACAGGAAAACACAGCAGAGGTTTCTTTAGCAATGTTGACCAAGGCGAAGGTATCTTCGATCTGATCCAAACAGTTTACATAGCAGCAGAGCTGGCTTAATATGGATATGATCATCAGATGAGACAGAGTGGAAGCTGAGACTAGCAATTAACCCTCAGCTGAGCAGCTTGCTTTGAGAAGGGAGAGGTGAGCCCAGCCCTGACACCTGCCCCCTGATAGATTGCTCTTGTACAAACTCGCCTTTCTATCTCAGATTGCAACAGATTATATTAACTTTTTCCTCTCCATAATAGAACGTAAATACAGTTTGATGCTTGCTGTCTCTAGTAGTTGCTACAGTTACCTGACACTAGGGTAACAATCGGCCATACGGTGTTTATGCACATAAATCTTGAGTGATGCCACCTACAGCAGGTATGACAAACTAGAAATGGAGGGCTAAATTCTGTAGGATAACATCATAAGCAGGATCATTAAAACTCATCACTGGGTCAGTACCACTATCTCCACCCAGGCTCATTCCAGGTGCTTGTGCAGTTCATTATCCTTGCACTACTAGAACATCTAAGAAGAACATCTAAGAAGACAAGCTGATGTCCCAACTTGTGCAAGCAAGAAGCAACAGAAAACTTTAAACCTTCGGCATGTTTAATGTAGAATAGTGATTTATCATAAGGTCACTTTCCACTGGTGTGTTGTCACCTCTTCTTAGATAGATGGTGCAATTAGATTATTATACAACACTCCAGGAGATTAGCACAGTTTTTCTCAACCTGTTTATAGTCAAGGCACTATTTAAAGTTCTGCACAATCTCGAGGCACCCCATTCTAAAATGTAAAAAAACGAAACTAACATTTATACATAATGCAGCAGCATCCGCACTTGTAGGACACCCAATGTTAGAGGTGATTTATTCTTCCAAAGCAAACACACCTTTGTACACCGCTACTGCCTAGCATTTCAAAGTTTCTCTTCTCCCTTAGTTTCTCTCCATTACACAGCTAATGTGACCCCAGTGCTAACCGAGAGGGGCAGGAGAGCGGGCTAACAAGGATGCTGTACAAGCATCGAATGTCCTCTTTATCAATCAGTGATGTCATTGGTTGTTAGGATGCTGATGGCTAGAAGGTTGTAGTGGTGCACAATAAAAACCTATGGCTTTGTGTAACTAAAAGGCAGGCTTTGGCTTGTATACAGTTTTTTGGGTAATTTTTAGGAATATTGCCAAGGTACCTCTGAAGAAAGCTGAAGGCACCCTGGTTGAAAAAGGCTGGATTAGCATACCAATCAGAATATATTAAGAAATAACCAAATTTGACAAACACATAAATGTTGTACACTGGAATAGTTCACTTTCCAATTATGATTCAAGGTCAAATAATCAAACCTTTTATCAAAAAGAAGGTCAAATAATCAAACCTTTTTTAATTTATAACACTCACTGGGATCTCATCTGATTAACACTCTTGAACAGGATGATACCCACGTGGAGTAAAGAAAAAGGACTTCATTTGGGCCCGCAAAAATACCAGCTTAATGATGGGCAATGAGGATGTACAAGTGGTCATCTCCCACTATCCAATGCAGTTAATTTTCATGTTTTTGGATGGAATATAATAATAATAATGGGCATGTATGCTTAATTTTTCTGGAGAAAAATGTCTAGGCTCCCTCTAATGTTGGTTACATAATCAAAAACCTGTGCCCCTGGTCAAATAACGTATGTTGAAACTAAATCTACTAGGTAGGACAATAATTCAGCCTCATGCAGTATAGCACTATATTTAAAGCAGACCTTCAGTCATTTTTTTTCAACTTTCCATCTATTAAATCTTCTTATTGTTTTAACTTTGGATAGTAAAACATTTTTTTCTGCCAGTAAATACCTTATACAGCCCACTTCCTGTTTCTTGTCTGGTCATTAGCCTAGGCTTATGACATCATTCACAGATCTCTCTCTTTCAATCTTGTGAGAGTTTGTCAGGAAGGGAGGGGGGGGGTGAGTCATAACAGGGCAAATGAAAGCTGTAGGGCTACAGAGCTGGAGGTGTGCCTCTGTGTAAATCCAGGAAGTGAACAGGCAGCAGCTTCAGCTGCCCACAGTTAAAATGGCTGCAGCCAGACTTAGTGGAGGGAGATTTCTGCAGCATATTTGGCAAGTACAGAATCACAGTATACATAAAATTATATGCAAAGTGGTTGGAGGGAAGCTTCAGAATGGCAAAGATATTTTTATTACAAATTATGTGAGCAGACTGCAGTTCCTCTTTAAAATGCATGTTACCCCCAACATTTCATATTCCTTATTTGTGTCTGTGTTACTGTGTATTAAAAAGTATCCTGTTCTCTTTGCATTGCTTCTTTTATGTGAAATACCTGGTCCCCATCTCCTGCCTTCCTATTTCAAATTGACCACACTACACATAGTGGTCCATTTTCTGGGTGTGCTGGGCATGACTAGGTTATGAGATCCCCTATAAAAAAAAAATAAAAAAATAAATACACAAATGTTTTGCCTTTTGTTCCTCTTTTAAACTGAGTGGGTTGTTGGTAAGGGTTCAAGGTAAAGGTAAAGATTTAATGTTGCCACGCAGCAATTAATCAGATTCATACCTGCACAAAAAGTGAAAGCTGGAGGAGCTGGGCTGGTTCACAGTTCTGCACCTTGAAGTGCTTACATTTGGTTTATGCAGTCTCACGTATGAATACATTTTTCATGTGGCTCTATTAATCTATTTTTGTCAAAATGCAATAAAAAATGCTGCTTGCAGAGCTTTAAAACATTTATGATGGGTTAAATATCTCACACGAATGACTGCTCCCCAGCTTCCAGAACAGAGCATTGTCATCCCATGTGGCAATTTTTAAGGAAAAGAGTCTGGCCAGAAACATGCTAAAGATCGAAAGAAATAAAAAAATAATACAATACAATAAATAAAGAAATAAAAAAATTAAATCCAAGCTCTGTGGCTGCCATGTTTGACTCATGGCTTAGACCAAACTGCCCCATTACCTAGAGCGTCATAGTATTTTGGACATTTCTCTTAGCTACTATTATGCACATTCAGGACATGGGGAAAAGCTTGTGTTACTAGAATGGGTTTGAGCTAAATAAGAGGACAACATTTAAATTATAGTAACTTAAGAATAGCTACGATATTTAGTATAATGAAAAAGCCTAGTCTCCTCTTGTTCTCCTTAAAGAGACCCTGTCACTAGAGCATTCAGTTTAACAAAACTCTTCCATCAGATTTCATGTACCTTTAACATAAATTATTTAGCTGTAAAAGCCTCCCTTGTGTAGACATCTAAAATCTTGAGACTGCAGCTGGGCATTATCATTTTGGATGGTATGTCAACAAAATGAACTAACACATGTTTAAATGCTTACATACAAAACATTAAAAATAGTTTTTTTAATGATTTGTTTTTTAGTTTTTTTTTTATATATATTTACACTTATACAGGTCATTTATGAATGAAAGTTGCAATCTCAGTGCAGGAGACAGGTGGGCAATGCAGAGACAGAAGAGCCTCCTGTCCCAGTTGTGCCCCTGCATCATGGCAAAAAGTCAGATGCTTCTTCTGCCTCTGCCCTGGCCCTGACTACCTGAACTGCCATAAGTAGGTGGAGAACTGTTCCCTACCGACTTCCAGTGGTTGCAGGCTTGGTGCAGTTGACATATTGCCAGTAGTACATGATGATAAAAACTAGACCTTTGAATTGTGACAAGGATTTATTTATGGAGGAGATAATGTATTTTTTCATTTCAAATGCACCAAAAAAAGCTGCATGTTTGTATTAATTTATGTAACAAAAATGATAAAGGATCATTTTCTGCAATTACAAATATTTATAGAAAAAATCAAGTTGGCCAAAAAACTAAAAAAAAAATGTTTTTGCTAACATACTTATTCTTCAAGGTTGTATTATTGCTTTGTTCACAAATGTTTCAAAGCTCTGCCTTCGAGGGGCCTCAAAAAAGTTATAATGCTCTATGCATGGCCATTGTAAATAAGTCTATTCATCTTCCAAACGCACAGGCCTTGTTTATTCTCACTTTGATCTGAATGCAGACATTTTTGCTGGCATTGATACATTATATCAGAAAATCAGTTTGTTTTATAGCTGTTTACTTAGCTGTTATCTCTGCTAATGGGTATCGATTACACTACTGTTTGCTGGGGCAATGTTCCTTAATAACAACAAAATTGCTTTTTTTTTTGGCCTGTTGCTATTATTTTGCAAACTACTTGAATATTAATAATGTAAGTGTATTATTTGACAGTACGCCCAGATCCTCTGCAGGCCTAAGATTCATTAAAGGCACTAATCTAACTGTGTAACTAGGTAGCTGTATATGTTTGTATGGATAAATGTTTGGATCGGCAAATATGAACTAACTATGACAATATACCCATTTGTTCTTTGCTTTCTGTAGTGAAGTAAAATCTGTGCACATCTGTAGGGACCCTGCCATAAGCAGTAGTGTTCCTATTAGTGATGCTGGACTGTAGCCAGCCTCAGCCTGAATTAATAGTTCTGCCATCTACACGTGGGTTTTTGCATAAATTCAGGTTATTATTTCAGCTGAAGCTGGAATCTGGATTAAAGCACCAGGGAGCAACTTCATCTGCCAGCTGACTTGGCTAGCGCAAGTGATCATGGGACATTTAGTACTGATGCATGAGGCATGAATGTGCAAAGACAAAACAAAGGTGAGACAACCTGACTCAGTGAGCGCTCCCCAATCTAGAAATGCGGGGGAAACTGCACTGTGCAATCTGGTGCTTTGAAGCATTGAGGTATACAAATATTAAGTGTTTGCAAACACATATGCTCTAAATCAGTGGTTCTCAACCCTGTCCTGAAGTACCCGCAACAGGCCATGTTTTGGGAATTTCTCTTACATAAAATAGCTGTCCGAAATATAAAAGCCATTGAGTCTGATGTAAAGCACCTGTGCAAGATAAAGGAACATCTGCAAACATGGCCTGTTGGGGGTACTTGATGACAGGGTTGAGAACCACTGCTCTAAATAATGGACTGGGAGTGTCTCTCTGGTTGGGTAGAATGCATTAATGGGAAAAAAAACTTGCAATAATTAGTACCGCTGTGCTCTGTCCTCCTGTGATCAAGATTACTGTATTTAAGTGACAGCAGTGTGCAAAATGGTAATGTTTGATTATCTGACACTGCTAATGCCATACTTGATCATTACATATGCAGGTTCTGCTCTCAGCTCTGCAGTGTTGCACATTTGTTTGACTTCAATACTTTCACGCACAATTTAATCCTATAAGATGACCAACTCACTGAATACATGGCACCCCCTGCCTGGCAGGTGGCTTATCCCAACAGCTCAACCCCGGGCAAAAAGAAACATGTTCCCATGCAGTGGGGCTGTGCCCACACTGCATGGGTTCACTGCTACTTTTTTTATAGGGGAGGGGAGAGCAGAGATATTTTTACCTGATCCTCCTAGCACCTGCCCCCCCTTCAGTCTAGCGGTCTTGTGCGGTGGACTGTTCATGACATCATCGCACCCAGAGCAGGCTCCATAGACCAGGAACACTGTTTTCTGGAGGATTGATGAGTATAAGCTTTCTGCTCATCCCTAAACAAAATGATCAACTGACCTGTGCAGTGCAGGCACAGCCCCACTACTTGGAAAAAAAATATTTTCCCAAACATAGGATAAAAATAGAGTTGGGAGAATGGTTCGCCCAAAGCATGAGTTTGGGTCAAATATTGGCTGTTCGCCCTGTTCAGGGAACACCCAAATTTGCAGGGTGTTTGGCAGGTGTTCGCCCCGTTGAATGCCCTGCAATAAACTGCACGCTGCACAGTGCATTCTGTGCCCTGATTGAATGCACTAAAAGTTGGTTGTTAACCGTTCCCTACCGAGTCATTGTAAAATGACGTTGGCAGGGAACCTCTGTCGATCCGGGGCGACGTCATATGACGTCTTTCCCTTCTCGCCGCTACTGCGGGCCCCTGGGGACCCGCAGCATGGCGATCGCGGATCGATTGTGTCCAATAAAATTGGCTCTTTACCACGTGACCGGCTGTGTCCAATCACAGCCGGCCACTACTGACTTCCACGTGCACACCGCTCGTTCGTGCCCCCGGGGGCACGCAGCGCGACGATCGGGGCTGAGGCTTGTCCCTCGGACAAAGCCCAGCTCCGATCAGTGTAAAGAGCCAATAGAATTGGCTCTTTACCACGTGACCAGCTGTGTCAATCACAGCCGGTCATGTGATGTAAACAAACCGCGGTAACGAGCTGTTACCGCGGTTCTCCCTGTCACACACAGATCGTGTGTGACAGGGAGATTGCGGTAACAGCTTGTTACCGCCTACAGTGTACACCAAGCACACTGATCACCCCCCCATATAAAGAGTACCTTTCACCACCCCATCAAAGTACCTGTCACCACCCCGTCAAAGTACCTGTCACAGCCCATCAGAGTACCTGTCACCTGTCCATCAGAGTACCCGAGCACCTGTCACCTGTCCATCAAAGTACCTGAGTACCTGTCACCTGCTCATCTCAGTACCCGAGTACCTGTCACCTGCCCATAAAAGTACCCGAGTACCTGTCACCTGCCCATCAAAGTACCCGAGTACCTGTCACCTGCCTATCAAAGTACCCGAGTACCTGTCACCTGTCCATCAAAGTACCCGAGTACCTGTCACCTGTCCATCAAAGTACCCGAGTACCTGTCACCTGCCCATCAGAGTACCCAAGTACCTGTCACCAGACCATCAGAGTACCCAAGTACCTGTCACCAGACCATCAGAGTACCTGAGTACCTGTCGCCTGTCCATCAGAGCACCCGAGTACTTGTCACCTGCCCCTCAGAGTACCCAAGTACCTGTCACCTGCCCATCAGAGTACCAGAGTACCTGTCACCAGCCCATCTGAGTACCCAAGTACCTGTCACCAGCCCATCAGAGTACTCGAGTACCTGTCCCCTGCCAATCAGAGAACCTGAATACCTGTCACCAGCCCAGCAAAGAACCTGAGTATCTGTCACCTGCCCATTACAGTACCCGAGTACCTGTCACCAGACCATCAGTGTACCCGAGTACCTGTCGCTAGACCATCAGCGTACCAGAGTACCTGTCACCTGCCCATCTGAGTACCCAAGTACCTGTCACCTGCCCATCGTGACTACCCGTCCACTGTCCATGAACCCATGAGTCTACCCGTCCACTGTCCATGAGACCATGCGACTACCAGATCGCTGTCCATGAGCCCATGTGACTACCAGACCACTGTCCATG
>BLSH010334863.1:13686-27482 GCA_018402905.1 Glandirana rugosa
TTTTTTTTTTTGCTATAAAATGAAACACGATATTTTGTTTAGGTTATTTTTTTTTTAACTTAACTAATTTTTAAGGGTTATTCGTATATAACTAACCAAACGCGTTTTCAATATCTCAGATGTTTGATACCCTAAAAATTTTTATAAAATGATCATTACCACTGTTAGTCGCTGAATATCGCCCTGACGCTATAACGTCGTCTGTGATTGACTGTGAATACAATGAAAAACCCCTGATCACTGATCACAACTCGCTTGGGCCTCACATTGCAAGCCCAGGCATGGCTTGAAAGCCCACAGGCACCGTGCCTGGGCCTGGGCCTCCCGGACCGAACCCGAACGATTTTTGAAATGTCCGGGTCCGGGTCCGTGCCACGGACACCCGAAAGTTCGGTACGGACCCGAACGTTACACTCCGGGTTCGCTCAACACTAGTCACTAGTCCCCAAAAAGTAACATAAGTGTCAGTTAGTGTCTGCTGCAATATCGCAGTCCCGCTATAAGTCGCTGATTGTCACCATTACTAGTAAAATATTTTTAAAAATCCCATAGTTTGTAGACTCTATAACTTTTGCGCAAACCAATCAATATATGCTTATTGGGAATTTTTAATCAATTCAATTTTTTTTTTATTGGATTTGTTTTATAGCACAAAGTAAAATATCGTTTTTTTTTTTCAAAATTGACAGTCTTTTTTCGTTTATAGCGCACAAAATAAAAAACGCAGAGGTGATAAAATGCTACCAGAAGAAAGCTCTATTTGTGGAGAAAAAAGGACATACATTCTACTTGAGTACAATGTCGCAGGACCACACAATTGTCAGTTAAAGTAAGGTGCAAAATGGTCATGAAGGGAGGAAAATCTTACAGCGGGCAAGTGGTTAAGTGTGAGATAAGCACATTGGGATGGCTGGCGCAAAAAGACATTAGAAAAAGGCTTCTATTTATTATGAAAAGTGAAATTCTGCCTGAAAAGGGGAACTTTTAATGAAAGACATATTCTGATTGGATCCTTTTATCTGCATAGTGTAAGTGTTAATGGACAATCTTTCCATTGCCTTTCATACACAGTGGAAAATAGAGACGAGTTTACTCCTGATATTTCTTCTGGAATGTTTCTGCATCAGTTACTACTCTGTACAGACCAGACACCTTTTTTTTATACATTGAATCCCATTGTTGTATATTTATAGATATAGCGTCATAGGAGACATCAGCAGTAATGTACTTTTGAGCACAGACCTCCTGGTTGGAAATTGGAATGATGTTCCTGCTGGACAAAGTTCAGCAAATCACTCCCTACAAAAAAAAAATTAAATTTGCATGATTACTCCTGATTAGACAGAGCCATATTATTACTGATTATGTTTTGTGATTTGCTGCCAATTTATTCAGGGCATTTATTTAATTATAAAATCAGTATGAGTTAGCGTTTCCAGCAACCTCTGATAGGTCACATTGGTCAATTTGGAAAATCAAGTCAATCAGCTGAACTATATACCAATTGCATCAGATTCTCTTTATTCTACTGGTCTTTGAAAACCTACATGAATATATCGACCTCTGTCTGTCACTAAGCATGCAAAGAGTAAATCAAAACCCAGCCAAGCAGGTGAAATACATACTGTATATATCAATTGTTTAAGCAGCCATGTGATGCAAGAGGATTTTTTATTTTTTATTTTGGATAGTATTAGAGCAGGGGTGCTCAACCTTCTAAAGAATGAGAGGAACTGTAACGGCCGGTCCGTAAGGGGTGCTGCCCCCTAATCTCCATGCGCCGGCCCCTAATCTCCATGCAGGGCACTGGACGCATAGATTTCTACAAGGATTTTTTTTTTGAAGCACATGATTAGAGCCTGAGGCTCTAATTGGCTTCAAAAAGGTTGGGCTCGGGGCGCAGAACACTGCACCCAGAGCCCTCCCACTTGTGACCTTAGCAAATCAACATTCGCTATTGTCTTCCTGCTTCTCCTCTCGGCTAATCAGGACAGGAAGCAGGGCCTAAGACCGGATTGGCCGGGAGTAGAAGCCAGGGAAGCCGCCGAAGCCACCCGCCACCTGAATGGGGGCTGGCGGGCTGGCGGGCTGGCTGGCGGGCAAACGGGAGGGGTGGGGGATTTGTTTACCGCCCCCCCAATAATGGAGCATGAGCTGCCACTAGGCACTTAACTGATTTGGTAACTGGTCATGGGCCATAATGAAATGGTTCAGATTTAATCATTTTTTTGGAATAGCATAATGAACATTTTCCTCCTGCAGCCACTGAATGGCAGCTGGAAGGAGAGTAGGAGAAGCCGGATATCAGTGGTTGCAGGAGGAAAATGGAGAGGATCAGTTCCTGTATGTGCCGCCCTTCCTGTCCAAGTGTAAAACAGAATATGGAAGGAAGGCCACACAGGCCCCCTAGAGCAGTGGTTCTCATCTCCTATTCTCGGGACCCACTAACAGGCCAGGTTTGCAGGATAACTGAAATACATCACAGGTGATATAATTTGCTGCTCAGTGATTGCAGTATTCTAGTCTGCATCTCCCCAAGGTAATACTTAAAATCTGGCCTATTGGAGGGTCCCAAGGACAGGAGTTGAGAACCACTGCCCTAGAGCATGGGGCGAGGTCACCATTGTGACCAGTGACGCTACACCAGTAGTTGGAGGGGGGTAAAAACACGCCCCCCCAACTGCAAATGTAAACAAGCCCTTATTGTCCTGAGCCCCATAAGGCTGTTTTCACACTGATGTGCTGCAGTTTACCTTCACTACGGGGGCAGCGTAGCGCACCTGCGGCTTTCCTGTGGGTTAGCTGCACTTGGCCAAAGACTATTATATCTTGCGGGTGTGGTGCACTTTCTGAAAGCCTGTATACAGGCACGATGCACTCTAATGCTCTTAGATGGCGGGTCAGCAAGCCCAGATCGCAATCAACGGGTTGCTGACCTTGGGCATGTGCTTCCGTGTTTTGAGGTTGAGGGCCACATCAGAGGGCTTCAAGGGCCACAGGTTGAGCACCCCTGTGTTAGAGCTAATCAGGATTTTATAGTGTGTGTCAGCAATGGGGGGGATTCCTCTTCCTGCCCCAAAGATGAAACAGGCAATGAGGGAAATCTCCCTGAAGATGATCAAGGCTACAAATCTCGACAGCGGTTCTAACCCTTCCCTGCTATATATACAGCATAATTATTGAAACACACTACTCATTTGCATGTTCACCCCATCAGACTAACTTTAAGGCCAGGTTCACATATGTACAGCCCCATATTCATGCCTGGGGTCCGGTGCGTGTCTGTTCACCGGTTCAGGTGCGAATCAGGTCCGAATTTTTGCCTGAATCAAACCCAAACATGCACAGGACCCTTTTGTAATCCACTCCGCGGCCGCCCCCGGACTTGTGGGAACCAGCTCCATTGAGAATCGGTCACACTCGTCTGTCAAACTGGATGCCGGGAGGCACAGCCTTAAACCACAATTGCATTAATTACTTCAATAAAATCCAGCTTTACTGTTTTTTGTGTTTATTCTGTACTTTTCTGCACAAATGTATTTTACTAATTAGAAGGAATACTACGTTTCTCATTTCATCTTCTGAACCTATTCTATCTTTAGCTCTTACTTAATTATTTTTCTTTTTCAATAGCTAATTTCTGACTTACTATTACTTTTTTCTGATTTTATAATTTTCTGTTTCTTTAACCACTTCCTTACTGGGCACTTAAACCCCCCTCCTGCCCAGACCAATTTTCAGGTTTCAGCGCTGTCGCATTTTGAATGACAATTGCACGGTCGTGCGGCATTGTACCCAAATAAAATTTTTGTCCTTTTTTCCCCACAAATAGAGCTTTCTTTTGGTGGTATTTGATCACCTCTGCGGTTTTTATTTTTTTGCGCTATAAACAAAACCAAGAGCGACAATTTTGAAAAAAGAACAATATTTTTTACTTTTTGCTCTAATAAATATCCCAAAATAAAAAATAAAAAAAAAATTATTTATTGGGTTTGGCCGATTTATATTCTTCTACATATTTTTGGTAAAAAAAATCGCAATCGGCATTTATTGATTGGTTTGCGCAAAAGTTATCGCGTCTACAAACTATGGGAATTGATTTATGGCGTTTTTATCATTATTATTTTTTTTACTAGTAATGGCGGCGATCTGCGATTTTTATCGGGACTTTGATATCCGGGCGGACATGTCGGTCATTTTTGACACTTTTTTGGGACCAATGACATTTATTCAGCGATCAGAAATGTAAATGTCCACTGATTACTGTATAAATGTCATTGGCAGTGAAGGGGTTAACCTGCAGGGGGCAGTGAAGGGGTTAACAATGTTCCCTGGGTGTGTTCTAACTGTGGGGGGGTGGGGTTGGCCGGGACATAACAGATCTAACTGATCCCAGTGACAGGGATCAGTAGATCTGTTTGTCCCCTGTCACAAAACGGGGAACCGCCATGTTTACATCGGCGGTTCCCCGTTCTACAGCTCTGTAAGGCGATCGCGGGTCAGGAGCAGACATCGAGTCCGCCCGACCCGCGGGCACGCCCACGCAGCGTGCGGCGGCGGCGCGCGCGCGCAGGGGGCGTGTAAAGGGGCGGACGTCCATGGACGTCCACCCGGATTTTCAGATCCGCGCTGTAGACGTCTTTTGTCTATAGCGCGGATCTGTACAGGTTAACGTCTTAGTTTCATTATCTGTCAGTCTTTCCTGTACACATTGATAGGGTCTATCTATTCATATCAACTTTCCCTTGTCATTACTTTCTTGACTATTTTTTCTTCCTTGGTATCCTGTTTAAGTGAAATACTGTATATCCCTTCACCAATGCCCTACATGTTTTACCACTTCTGTGGTTTCATCCTTGGTTAAAGTGGCTGTAAACCCTCACATATAACCAGTGAAGTGACTGGCCTTAGGTGATACGCAGAGATGAAACAAAGCCTCCTACATAAGTTGTACCTCTTTATCTGCTTCTCTTCTCTGCATCCATTAAAAGGACAACATTTATAAAAAGCGTCTAATCATTCAGAAAAAGAGGGCAGAGAGCTAACGTTACACTCTGCAGAGCTCAGTGAGGAGAGTTCTGAGAGCTGATTGGAGGGAAGGGGCACACCCTCTTCACACAGGGCACAGGCACAGAGCTGAGGCTGTCAATCAACTGGAAACCTTTTTTCTCTTGGTGTCAGGGACACTTGTCAGAAGTGATTCATGCAGAAAGCAGAGGAATGGGGCAACAGACATAAATTACACTTAAGGGTTGATTTACTAAAGCTTGAAAGTGCAACATTTAATGCAGCTCCACACAGAAACCTATCAGCTTCAAGGTTTTATTGTCAAATCTTGATTGAACAAGCTGAGGTTAGAAGCTGATTGGCTACCATGCACAGCTGCACCAGTTTTTGCACTCTCCAGCTTTAGTAAATCAACCCCATAGTGCTCTGGATTGAGACAAGTACACACTATAGAAGGATATGCTTTGTTCCTAATTTGTGTCTGAGGTTTGCAGCCACATGAAATCAAGCTCACACTGATTTAAGTGCTCCAGTTCCTATCACACATTTGTTTTTTTACAGTGATGTACACTGGCATGCATACGCTGGCTCTTTGATATCCTCTGATTACTCTGCCCTATCAGTGCATACTAGTAATGTTACAATGTATGTTATGTCCGTGCAGCAATATACAATGATGTCACAGTGCACTATCATGCGCATACATGTGCCAACATCCATTAAAGCGGAAACCTCACTCTCTCAATTAACATTAACTATTTTTAATCCTTATGCTGCTAGCATTAGTGAATAGATAGGAAAGTATATCATATTTACTTGTTTTAAGCTTTGCTGTTACATTTCTTCAGTTACTTCCTGGTTTTCAGGCCTAGGCAAATAATGTCATACATCCCAGAAGTTTTCAGGAGGGGAGGAGGGGAGAAGAGGAGGAGGGTTTTTCTAAGTTAAGCTCCTGCTTGCATGCCTGAGCTAAGGGCAGATGAATTCCAGGAAGTTAATGCTACATGAATCATCTGCCCTTACTCAAGATGACCACAGCCAGAAATGCTAGGAGGTGTTTTTCAAAGCATTTGCAAAATAAAGCAAGGTGACATGGATGAATGGATGTGTTTGCCTTGAACATTAAAAATATTAAAAATTAATTAAATAGTATTTTTGGTTTGTGGTGCATTAGATGCAGGGTAGTTCTGCTTTAACGTCACAACACAAATCACAATGTCCAATACAACATTTCCTACAGAATACTACCTGCAGCCATAGATTTGGAAAGTATCTATCCTTTCCCAGTGACCTGCCAATGGATAAATCTTTTCCAAAGCATTTATTTAATCTATAGCCCTATATCAGCATTGTTTGAAGTTATTGATTATATTCTCCAGTGGCTCCTGGATAATAAAAAATATATATTTACTGTATTTAACCACTTCAATACCGAGCCTGTTTTTTTGGTTCGGTGTTTACTAGTTAAAAACAGTTTTTTTGCTATAAAATTACTTAGAACCCCCAAACAGTATGTATATTTTTTTCTAACACCCTAAAAAATAAAATGACGGTCATTGCAAAACTTTATGTCACACCATATTTGCGCAGTGGTCTTCCAAGCGTGCTTTTTTTAAATGAATTCAGTTTTTTTAGTTAAAAATTAGAAAACAGTAAAGGTTTTTCATACTGTGAAAGATAATGTTACGCCGAGTAAAATGATACCCAACATGTCATGGTTCAAAATTGCATCCGCTCACGGAATGGCGACAAACTTTGCAACTTAAAAATCTCCATTGGCGATGTTTAAAAAATTATACAAGTTAACAGTTTTGAGTTACAGAGGAGGTCTAGTGATAGAATTATTGCTCTCACTCTAACGATCGCGGTGATACCTCACATGTGTTGTTTGAACACCGTTTTCATATGTGGGCGGGACTTATGGATGCGTTTGTTTCTGTGCGCAGCTCATGGGGACGGGGCGCTTTAAATTTTTTTTTTAATTATTTATTTTACTTTTTATTTTTACACTGTTCTTTTTTTTTAAAAAAAAAATTTCTATCACTTTTATTCTTATTACAAGAAATGTAAACATTCCTTGTAATAGAAAAAAGCATGCCAGGACCTCTTAAATATGAGATTTGGGGTCAAAAAGACCTCAGATTTCATATTTACAGTAAAAAAAAGAAAAAATAATTATTTGAAAAAAATGACAGTCCAAAAAAAAAATGGGCCCTTTAAGACCGTTGGATGGGAGTCGCCTGCTGAAAATAACAATATCTGAATGGTGCCTGTAGCTGCAGGCACCATTCAGATATCACTTTGTCATATGACGTCCACCTAAAGAGAAGTGGTTAAATTTTAAACACTTACTATAACTAAAGGCAACCATTTTTTTTTAGCTTTGGATATATTGGAGAGGGGTTAGAACACCTGTCAGATTTTATTGCTGTCTGCGCCCTTGTTAAAGCGGAGTTCCACCCTAAAGTGGAACTCCCGCTGGTTGGATTCCTCCCCCCCTCAGGTGTCACATTTGGCACCTTTCGGGGGGGAGGGGGAAGAGGACACCTGTCTTTAGACAGGTGTCCTTTTCCACACATCCGGGAGCTCTGGCCGGCGGACACGGCAGATGACGTCAGAAGCCGGCTCCCTCCTCCCTGCTCGCTCTGCTACTGGCCGCCTGGCCAGTAGCAGAGCGTGGCAGAGCTCGCGCATGCGCGGTAAGGTGCCCGGCTGTACTGCTTACACGTCCGGGTTCCCTTACCCGCGATGGAAGCGGCTGCACCCGTCCCCCGATCCGAAGATCGGCGGCGGGTGCCGACATCGCTGGAGTCCAGGACAGGTAAGTGTCCTAATATTAAAAGTCAGCAGCTACTGTATGTGTAGCTGCTGACTTTTAATTTTTTTTTTTAGCCCGGACCTCCGCTTTAAGGAGATTCACCCGCTTTATATGTCCTGTTCATCATTTTCGTTGAAAGTAAAACTTAAAAGAAAATCCTAAATTTTGGGTTGTCCCCAAAAAAGTAATAGCGCGGAAATCTTCGAATGGGGACACTGGTTCTGGTGACCTGGGGGTCCCCAAGGAATTCCCTTAATTTGCAGGGATTTCCTCTTACTTTCTGTTTGGCTATGGAACAGGAAGTGAAGCGAAATCACTGCAATGGGACACAGATGGCATAAAAACTGAAAAAAAAGGTTTGCCTATGGTTTTACTTTCAGTTCTTTTACTGGTTTTGCTTTTTCCAGACAATGGGCTCCATTCACAGAACCAGATAGCATGCGGTATGTAGGTGTCCAGACACATTTACCCTAAATACCGCATGCGATCCTGAAACTGTGAATTCACGATACCATTCTGCGGTATTTACAGGGCCGGCTCTACCACTAGGCAGAGTAGGCGGCCGCCTAGGGTGCCACTACCACCAGGGGCGCCCATCTGCTGTTTATCCTTCACTGCTCTGCATAAATCACACATGTCAATGGAGAGCCGTGGCTGGCAGCACCCTAGGGCGGTAAAATGAGGTGGATCCAGGGGCACAGGTGCAGGCCTGTGGACCACGGCTAAAGAAATGGGTAGAGAGGCTCTGCAAAAAATCTCTACCTCCGCCACCTCCATCGTATACATTGACAGGGCAAAGGGGGTGGAGTCAGGGGCAGAGCCAAAGGGGGGCGGCAAAATTAGGTTTTGCCTAGGGTGTCAAAAATCCTTGCACCAACCCTGGGTATTTACCATGCAATGCTGAAAACGCTCTGTAATTACCGCATGAACAAGCATTGAACTCAATTCTCAGAAGGAAATAAATAATTATATGAATGAGATAATTAAGTAGTGGTCGAGGCATGCAGTATTTAACCAGTTGTCGACCGCCCACTGTAGACTGACGGCGGCAACAAGGCTCTCCTGGGCAAATCGCTGTCACCTGGCGGCAGGAGCGAGTATTGTGGGCGCGCACACGCCACCGGAGGCGTGCTTGTGCACTCACACGTGGGGAGCCAGTCAGCATGTGGGGTAGACTCGATGTCCGCCGGCCACCCATGATCGCTCTCCGGCAGTGACAGAACGGGGATCCGTCTATGTATACAAGCAGATCCTCATTCTGACAGGGGAGAGGAGAGTGATCGTATGTTCCCAGTATATGGGTGCAGCGATTTCTTTCCTCCCCCAGCCATCCCAGCCCCCACACAGTTAGAACACACTGGCAGGGAACACATTTAACCCTTTGATCGTTCCTTAGTGTTAACCCCTTCCCTGTCAGTGTAATTTATACAGTAATCAGTGGCTACTTAACCACTTCCCGACCACGTGCTGCATTTTTACTACTTCAGAGTGGCAACGTCCTACGAAGCGGTGCATATAAGCGGCGATTGGCACGTGCACAGCTAGCGGGCGGGAATGCACCGCCGGCAGCGCACTCTCGTGCCCGCCGCACTCTGCAGGAGTGTGCCCGTGGCTCAGGCGGACCTGATCGCCTGCCAGAGAGAAAGAATGGGGAACCGCTGATGTAAACACGGCAGTTTCCCACTCTGTTAGGCAGCATGTAAGAGATCTACTGATCCCTGTCACTGGGATCAGTTAGATCTGTTATGCTCATGGTAGCCCAGCCCCCTCACAGTTAGAACACACCTAGGGAACACAGTTAACCTCTTGATCTCCCCCTGCAAGTTAACCCCTTCACTGCCAATGACATTTATACAGTAATCAGTGGATATTTAAATTTATGATTGCTGTATAAATGCAATGGTCCCAAGAAAGTGTCAAAATTGTCCGACATGTCCGCTGCAATCACAGTCCCGATAGAAATCGCAGATCGCCATCATTACCAGTAAAAAAAAAAAAAGAAATGTAAAAACGCCAGAAATGAATTCTCATGCTTTGTAAACGCGGCAACTTTTTCGCAAACCAATCAATACACGCTGATTGCAATTTTTTTAAACAAAAATATGAGGAAGAATATAAATCAGCCAAAACCAATGAATACATTTGTTTTTTTATATTTTTTTTGGATTTGAATTTTAGCAAAAAGTAAGAAATATTGCTTTTTGTGCAAAATTGTCGCTCTTTGTTTGTTTATATCGCAAAAAATAAAAACTGCAGAGGTGCTCAAATACCACCAAAAGAAAGCTCTATTTGTGGGAAAAAAAGGACGGCAATTTTGTTTGGGTACAAAGTCGCACGACCGCACAATTGTCAGTTAAAGCGACGCAGTGCTGAATCACAAAAAGTGCTCTACTCAGGAAGGGGGTAAATCCTTCCGGGGCTGAAGTGGTTAAGGAATGTGTACTGGTTGTTAAGGAGTGGGCGGCTGCCATCATCCTTAAGAACCAGTAACTGCCATGATTGTTACGCAGCGGGTGGCCGAATCGTTCTTAACAACTGTCATCAGCTGTCAGGGGGCATTAAAAAATTGGGAAAAATGGCATGGGGCCCCTCCAATCCTTACCAGGTCCTTAAGGTCTGATATGGATTTTGAGGGTAACCCCCATGGCAATTTTTTTCAAAAATGGCGTGGTGTCCCCCCCCAAAATCCATACCAGACCCTTGTCTGAGAATGCAGCCTGGCAGGTTAAGAAAGGGGGGACGAGAGAGCGCCCCCCTCCTGAACTATACCAGGCCACATACCCTCAACATGGGGTGGTGCTTTGGGGCTCCCCCTCCCCCCAAAGGTCCTTGTCCCCATGTTGATAGGGACAATGGCCTCTTCCCCACAACCCTGTTTGGTGATTGTGGGGATCTGCAGGTGGGGCACTTATCAGAATCTGGAAGTCCCCTTTAACAAGGCGGCCCCCCTGGACCCACCCCCTCCATGTTAATGAGTACGGGGTACATAGTAACACTACTCATTCACCAAAAATGTGCTTATTTTTACAATTTATTAATTGATATATCATAATATACACAACAAAACATGTATATTCCTTTTTGATAGAACCCATTCACATCCTTCCCTGGTATTAACTTTATAGTTGCTTATTTCCTATATAATATTTACACAAAGAGAATATATAGTATGTGAACCCTTCATTAAGTCAGTTTGGGCATTTGAATCTAACATAAATATCTTTTTGTGTCACTTCACAATAATCTTGTGTCAAACTGATTTTGCAGGGACCAGTGTTACAACCTGTGAACCCTAAAACTGTAGACAATCAACAACTCCACTATGTTTTTCCCCAATATTTTTCCTACATATGACATGGAATAGGTTTGTCTCATGTTATATTGATGTCATTTTCAGGTTCTAAAAGTTCTTCTCAGTTGCCCAATTGTCTTCCTCAAATATAAAAGGGGATACAAGCATTTGGCCACATATATAGTGCTACAATTTATAAATTAAACTTTGTATAATTTATCCACAATCTGAGTTTATAAATACTTTTATGGTGGGCAGGTATTGACATGCCTTACAATGACTACAGTGATAGGCACCTTTAGGCTCCATTTACACAGGACGCTGTTTCAACCTCCCCTGAACGATTTTTTTTTAAAACTAGAAGCCGGCGTCTAAAACTGCCATTTTGCCGCGTTTTGCATGCCGCATTTAGCAGGGTTTTGCCGCATTAGCATCTAAAAAAAATGGAAATGCCTGTAAACTAAACGGTCCTAGACGTGAGTTATCGCGTTTAGGCACGTTTAGCGGCGTTTACAAGCTGTTTGACGTTTCAAATGCCTCTGACCTGGCATCTGAACCCATTTTTTTTACGTTCCAAAAAAGCCTCTAAACTCAACTGCCTGGAAATGACCTTAAACGACCCTGTGTAAATGTAATGATAAGATAACATAGAGGAAAGTTCAGGGGCAGCTGAAAAAAACGCCCAAATGCCTCTAAACGTCCGTTTATCAGCAGCAGTGTACATGAGGCCTAAGTAGCCTGCTTTTATATATTTCTTTTTTAGTTTTATTGTCAAAATAACTGTGTACCAGTGTGTCACATACAGTGCATCCGTAAAGTATTCACAGCGCTTCACTTTTTCCACATTTTGTTATGTTACAGCCTTATTCAGAAATGGATTAAATTCATTAATGTCCTCAAAAGTCTACAAACAATACCCCATAATGACAAAGTGAAAGACGTTTGTTTGAAATCTTTGCAAATTTATTAAAAATAAAAAACAAAAAAAATCACATGTATATAAGCATTCACAGCCTTTGCTTAATACTTTGTGGAAGCATCTTTGGCACCAATTACAGCCTCAAGTCTTTTTAACCACCTCAATACTGGGCATTTCACCCCCTTCCTGCCCAGGCCATTTTTCAGCTTTCAGCACTGTCACACTTTGAATGACAATTGCGCAGTCATGCTACAATATACCCATATGACATTTTTTTTATCATTTTCTTCACACAAATAGAGCTTTCTTTTGGTGGTATTTAATCACTGCTGGGTTTTTTATTTTTTACTAATTTTGTAAATAAGTAATTTTTCTCCTTCACTTATGTGGGAATGAGGAGGCACTGATAGGCTGCACTGATGGGCAGTGATGAGGTGGCACTTATGGGCACTGATGAGGCGGGACTTATGGGCACTGATGAGGCGGGACTTATGGGCAATGATTAGGTGGCACTGATGATGAGGCACTAATATGCTGCACTTATGGGCACTGATAGGTGGAACTGATTGGTGGCACTGGTGGACACTGATAGGTGGCACTGATGGGCACTGATAGGTGGCACTCGTGGGCACTGATAGATGGCACTGATGGGCACTGATAGGCGGCACTGGTGGGCACAGATAGGCAGCACAGATAGGCAGCACTGATGGGCATTGATAAGTGGCCCTGATGGGCATTGATGGGCAGCATTGATGGCAGCAGTGATGGGCATTGATAGGCAGCACTGATAGGCAGCACTAATAGCCATCACTGACTGGCACTGATTGGTGGCACTTGTGGGCACTGATTGCTGGCACTGGTGGGCACTTGAGGGCACTGACTGCTGGCACTGGTGGGCACTTGAGGGCACTGACTGTTGGCACTGGTGGGCACTTGTGTGCACTGATTGGTGGCATTGAAATGAGCACTGGTTGCTGCCAATGGTGGTCAAATGTAATCAGGGCACTGATGATCAACTGTCCTGGCAACACGGTGTGACTGCGATCGGTGCGCTGCCCACCCCCTGGGGCATGCAGGAACGTGCTTTCTGGGACGATGTCTTATGACGTCATCCCAGAATAAGAGCCGCACCGCCCTGCTGTCATTTGAAGGTGGGCGGGCGGGAAGTGTTTAAATATGATGCTACAAGCTTGGTTCTCCTATTTTTGGGCAGTTTTTCACATTCTTATTTGCAGGACCTCGCAACTCCATCAGGTTGGATGGAGAGCGTCGGTGCACAGCTATTTTCAGATCTCCCCAGAGATGTTCAATTGGATTCTGGGCTCTGACTGGGCCACTTAAGGACATTCACAGAGTTGTCCCGTAGCCACTCCATTATCCCCATGCTTAGCCACTTGCCGACCGCTGATCGGCATTTGACGGCGACAAGGTGGCTCTATTGCGCGGATCACCGTCATATGACGGCGGCCGCGAGATCGAGCCCAGTGAGCTCACTGTGTCCGGGGAGGGCCAGGGAGCGAGTGCGGCGGATTCGATCTCCACCGGCCACCCGTGATGCCCCCCCCGGAGTGAAAGAACGGAGGTCCGTGTAAGTAAACACGGACCTCCGTTCTGTGAGAGGGGGAAGGGCTGTGATCACAGCCTTCCTTTACATGGAAGCTGTGATCACTTCCCTTCCCCAGCTAGGGCAGTCCCCCCACAGTTAGAACACGCCCAGGGAACACAGTTAACCCTTAGAGCGCCCCCTGTAGGTTAACCCC
>BLSH010334863.1:27492-42520 GCA_018402905.1 Glandirana rugosa
TGCTTTAAACGCAGGGAGAAAAGGGTATTTATCTCGAAAGAAAACCACCATAAACTAGTGACGACGCAGTAAAGACTAGCGGCGATATTTGTTTTCTTCTCGTTGTTAAAACGTTTTTTTGGGTTTGTATAAATGCCAATGGTCCCAAAAAAGTGTCAAAATGTTCCGACATGTCCACTGAAATATCGCAGTACTGCTAAAAATCGCAGATCGCCGCCATTACTAGTAAAAAAAAATAAAATAATAAAAACCCCAGAAATTAATTCTCATCATCCGTAAACGCGACCACTTTTGCGCAAACCAATCAATAAACGCCGATCACGATTTTTTTTATCACAAATATGAGGAAGAATATAAATCGGCCAAAACCGATGAAAAAAAATGTTTTTTTATATTTTTTTTTGGATTTGTATTTTAGCAAAAAGTAAGAAATTTGGGTTTTTTTGCAAAATTGTTGCTCTTCTTTTGTTTATAGCGGCGATCAGAAATGACGCAGCAGTGATCAAATACCACCAAAAGAAAGCTCTATTTATGGGAAAAGAGGGACGCAAATTTCGTTTGGGTACAAGGTCGCACGACTGCGCAATTGTCAGTTAAAGCGACGCAGTGCCGAATCGCAAAAAGGGCTCTGTCAGGAAGGGGGCAAATCCTTCCGGTCCTTAAGGGGTTAAGATCATTTCCCTGTTGGAAGATGAACCTTCGCCCCAGTCTGAGGTCCAGAGCACTCTGGAGCAGGTTTTCATAAAGAATGTCTCTGTGCATTGCTGCATTCATCTTTCTCTTGATCTTGACTAGTCTCCCAGTTCCTGAAACTGAAAAACATCCTCACAGCATGATGCTACCACCACCATGCTTCACTGTAGGGATGGTATTGGTCAGGTGATGAGCGGTGCCCAGTTTCCTCCAGACATGACGCTTGATATTCAGACCAAAGAGTTCAATCTTTATTTCATTAGACCAGAGAATTTTGTTTCTCATGGTCTGAGAGTTCTTCAGGTGCCTATTTGGCAAACCCCAGGTGGGCTGTCATGTGCCTTTTACTGAGGAGTGGCACCCATCTGGCCATTCTACCATACAGGCCTGATTGGTGGAGTGCTGCAGAGATGGTTGTTCTTCTGGAAGGTTCTCCTCTCTCCACAGAGAAATGCTGGAACTCTGTCAGAGTGACCATCAGGTTTTTGGTCACCTCCCTGACTAAGGTCCTTCTCCCCCGATTGCTCAGTTTGGCAGGGCGGCTCGCTCTAGTCCTGGTCCATTTTCCATTTACTAATGATGGAGGCCACTGTGCTTATTGGGACCTTCAATGCTGCAGAAATGTTTCTGTACCATTCCCCAGATCTGTGCCTTGATACAATCCTTTCTCGGAGGTCTTGGAGGTCTATAGACAATTATTTGGTCTTCATGGCTTGGTTTGTGCTCTGACATGCATTGTTAACTGTGAAACCTTATATAGACAGGTGTGTGCCTTTCCAAATCATGTTCAATCAACTGAATTTAACACAGGTGGACTCCAATCAAGTTTTAGAAACAACTCAAGGATGATCAATGGAAACAAAATGCACTTGAGCTCAATTTTGAGGGTCATGGCAAAAGCTCTGAATACTTAGGTACAAGGGATTTTCTTATTTTTAATACATTTGCAGAGATTTCAATCAAACTTCTTTCACATTGTCATTATGGGGTATTGTTTGTAGAATTTTGAGGAAAATAATGAATTCAATCAAGTTTGTAATAAGGCTGTAACATAGAAAAATGTGGAAAAAGTGAAGCGCTGTGAATACTTCCAAAATGCACTGTAAATTCCTTCTTTTACAATAAGCGATACATGGATATTTATTTATTACTAATTTCAAATCATTACCGGCCAGTGCTTACTAAAGAATTGGAATACCTAACTGGATCCAGCCAAACAATTTCCATTCATTTTAATGAATCTCATGCCTTGCTTATCCATATTTGTTAGCAACTTTTCTGGTTTTTTTTTTTCATTTTTAGGTCTTAAATACACTATTTATTATTTTTATTCTGGATATCCTCTCTTCTTGAGCTAATTCCAAATTGCATTCCTTGTTAAATTCATCCTTTGTGGAGCAGTTTCTTTTTGCACTGATAAACTGTCTCATTGGATTGCTTTTCTTTAGAAAAACATGGTGATTGCTTTCCCGGTGTAAAAAGGTGTTTATAGATGTTAGTTTCATATACAGGTGCTGGTCATATAATTAGAATATCATCAAAAAGTTGATTTATTTCACTAATTCCATTCAAAAAGTGAAACTTGTATATTATATTCATTCATTAAACACAGACTGATATATTTCAAATGTTTATTTCTTTTAATTTTGATGATTATAACTGACAACTAAGGAAAATCCCAAATTCAGAATCTCAGAAAATTAGAATATTACTTAAGACCAATACAAAGAAAGGATTTTTAGAAATCTTGGCCAACTGAAAAGTATGAATATGAAAAGTATGAGCATGTACAGCACTCAATACTTAGTTGAGGCTCCTTTTGCCTGAATTACTGCAGCAATGCAGCATGGCATGGAGTTGAAAATCCATGGGGTTAAGGTCAGGCAAGTTTGCTGGCCAATTAAGAACAGGGACACCATGGTCCTTAAAGCAGGTACTGGTAGCTTTGGCACTGTATACAGGTGCCAAGTCCTGTTGGAAAATGAAATCTGCATCTCCATAAAGTTGGTCAGCAGCAGGAAGCATGAAGTGCTCTAAAACTTCCTGATATACGGCTGCGTTGACCTTGGACCTCAGAAAACACAGTGGACCAACACCAGCAGATGACATGGCACCCCAAACCATCACTAACTGTGTAAACGTTACACTGGACCTCAAGCAACGTAGATTGTGTGCCTCTCCTCTCTTCCTCCAGACTCTGGGATCCTGATTTCCAAAGGAAATGCAAAATTTACTTTCATCAGAGAACATAACTTTGGACCACTCAGAAGCAGTCCATTCCTTTTTGTCTTTAGGCACTTCTGACGCTGTCTGCTGTTCAAGAGTGGCTTGACACAAGGAATGCGACAGCTGAAACCCATGTCTTGCATAGGTCTGTGCGTAGTGGTTCTTGAAGCACTGACTCCAGCTGCAGTCCACTCTTTGTGAATCTCCCCCACATTTTTGAATGGGTTTTGTTTCACAATCCTCTCCAGGGTGCGGTTATCCCTATTGCTTGTACACTTTTTTCTACCACATCTTTTCCTTCCCTTCGCCTCTATATTAATGTGCTTGGACACAGAGCTCTGTGAACAGCCAGCCTCTCTTGCAATGACCTTTTGTGTCTTCCCCTCCTCATGCAAGGTGTCAATGGTCGTCTTTTGGACAACTGTCAAGTCAGCAGTCTTCCCCATGATTGTGTAGCTTACAGAACTAGACTGAGAGACCATTTAAAGGCCTTTGCAGGTGTTTTGAGTTAATTAGCTGATCAGAGTGTGGCACCAGATGTCTTCAATATTGAACATTTTCACAATATTCTAATTTTCTGAGATACTGAATTTGGGATTTTCCTTAGTCGTCAGTTATAATCATCAAAATTAAAAGAAATAGACATTTGAAATATATCAGTCTGTGCTTAATGAATGGATATAATATACAAGTTTCACTTTTTGAATGGAATTAGTGAAGTAAATCAACGTTTTGATGATATTCAAATCATATGACCAGCACCTGTATATTTTTGTTTGAAAATTACCATCTGTGTCAACATACATGTTCAGGTCTACAAAGGTAAAATGTTTTTCTTGTTTTTTATTTTTATTGTAAAATACATTCCTTTAAGTTTGTTATTTAGTCAATATACAGATTATGCAAACATTTCCCATAATATAAAGACGTTGTCAATTAAACAAACCCATAACGATATTCAGTATATTGAGTGATTTCCTCTTAAAACAAACAATATTTTCTTCCCACCCTTCTATGAATAAGTTCACAAATACGGGGACACAGCAAGTTCCCATTACTGTGCCTTTCTTGCCCATAAATTGTGTCATTGAACAAAAAATAATTGGGGTTGAGTACAAAATGTAATATTTCCAGTATGAATTAAAAATATTGTTCAACCCTTAAAGATTGGAATGTTAAGCCCCTTTACTGGCCATTTTTTCAGTTTTCAGCTTTGTGATACATGGTCTGCCAATGTTACTTGGTCATGCAAAACTGTACCCAATGAATTGTATATCTTTTTTTAAACAGCTAGAACTTTATTTTGGTTGTAACTATTAATGACTGTGTTTTTATTAATATATAGGACCAACAAGTTAGGAAAAAAAAAACATGCCCCCTCCTACATTCTGTTATATAGCAAAGCAAATAAAAATGCCACCTCAGTACGACCACACCCAAAATGACTGCTTGCAGAGTGGACACCCCAAGGTTATCTGATTTTTTGCTGCATGAGGGTATGGAAGGGCTTAAAACCAAAGTTTGGTAATGATGCACTAGGTACATTAAATGTACAGGTCATACACAGAGGGATCCAAGATCCATTAACCTGTGATCAGAGACTTTCAGTATTTTAAATTAGTGCTGTTTACACCCAGGGGAACCGGAATTGATGAAAATGCTTGTCGCTTCTGGACTCCTAAACCATAGAGGTGATCATAGACAATCCAGTCTCTGATCACCTCTATTGTAAGCCAATGCAACCGCAGGATCTGATTCTGGGCTCACCCCCAGGATGGGAGAGCACAGCTCTCCATGGCCAAGCCCTATTTGACCCTCTCCAAGAAGGATGTGACTTGGACAGGAATTGATGCGGGAAGAAAATTTGGTGAGGCACGCTAATCACTGACCGCATGATTCTGGCGTTATTGGTGTTATTGGCGTTATTGGTGGCAATTGGCCCATTGATGAGAATATGTTTCATATTGTATATTTGAGCGAAATCTTAACTGGGCATATGCTTTAAATAAAGACGTTTAACATTGGATTACACTATGCTAGCCATTCTTGTCTCTGAACCATAGTATACCCCTGTTTGTGTGGAGCAGATTGAGGTGCATTGAAAGTGGAGCCATGTTTAAGGATTCTGATGAGAGCTTCAGTTATTTGTATAATGGGTGAGTATGGTACCTTATGGGGAGTGGAAATCAGTTGGAGCACAGTGGTGGATATAATTTGAGGATCCATTATGGTTTTGGTGGTGTGGAAAATGCAAAATTTGTTTGAGATTAACATATGGGACTTTATTTATGAATGTTTATTATATCATTTTACACAGCAGTGTAATTTATTGTTATACATCTAGCACTGGGTGATCAGTGCTTGTAAAAGTGTAGCTCTACCTAAGAGTATATGTTCATTTATTATATTTATGGCCTTGGTTAATTTTGCTGTAGAATGTTTTAACATCCAAAGTATAGTTGCCACATCATCCCTTTAATCCAGGACACATATGGATTACACAGGTTCTGTGGCTAATTTAATGCAGATAATGCACCAAGTGAGTTTAATTACCACCTTAATCAGCCACAGAACCTGAGTAATGAATGTGTGTCCTGGATTAAAGGGATGATGTGGCAACCCTAATCCAAAGGTGTCAGGATGATATTCTCTAAAAATAGGTAAGTAATATATTTACACAAAGTCCTAGAATCCTCTATGTAGGATAGAATTGTTCTAACAAATTGTCTCAAAATTGCATGAACATATTTCCTTATATTTTCAGTAGGTTCTACTTCGCCCAACACAATGGGGTTGATTTACTAAAGCTTGAAAGTGCAAATGTGGTGCAGCTCCACACAGAAACCAATCGGCTTCAAGGTTTTATTGTCATAGCTTGATTGAACAAGCTGAGGTTAGAAGCTGATTGGCTACCATGCACAGCTGCACCAGTTTTTGCACTCTCCAACTTTAGTAAATCAACCCCTATGAGTCTCCTTGGGGGTACTTCTTTATTTTTATGCTGTTTTGACAAAGAAAAAAAGGTCACAATTACTGAATTTAGGAGAAAGTTGAATTCTTCTTTTGGTATTAATTCACAGTCTTAAGGCCTTTATCAATAACTTTGCAGACAACTACAAGTGATATCTTCCTTCAGAATTTTTTTATTCATAGTATTTTGTAACAGTGGTAAACACATTATCAAATATTTGTCTTTATGCATTATGATGATGTCCCCACCTTAGTCTGCAGGCTTGATTATTATCTTTTGATCTGATTCCAAATCTTTAAGTGCTCACCTTTCAATGCTAAAAGGATGTGTTTTATCTTCAAAAATTTAAGATTCTCTTTAAAACTATGAAACTCATTCTCCGTTAGTCTCACAAATAATTGGATTGTAGTTTCTCCTGAAAAAAAAAAAAAAGAATAGTCCTATTATGTTTAAAATTGTAAAGGGACATAATGCTTTTGATTCCAACATTTCCTTTTCTTTCTGTATGGATTCAAGTAACTTCAAAGTTAATTTTTTTATTTTTCATTATAATGCTAGTATAAGCTTTATTTTTATCCATCACATTTTCTTTAGTTAATGCCAATTTTAATGCCAATTTTCTTGAAATGGGAAAAATATCAGCAGAATTTTATAAAATATGTGATTGATTGTCTCTCACAATTATTTGATACAATTGTACCATTTCTTGCCTTTGATCCTTTAAAAAAATATCTAAAAAATGATTGCTGCTTCTTTGATTCTTCCCAAAATCATTCCCCTTTTGTTGATATAAATGGGACCTAAAATGTAATGCACATATCATTTAACCTTGCATGTAGCACAGGAAAGGTGGCATTTTGTTTCACAGCCTGCAGGTTTTCAGACTCTATGCCACTTACCTTTTGCCTGCATACTTGATTATTTCATGCAACCTAGAAGACTGAGGGCATCAATGGGAGTATTACTGCCAGAGCCCCTTTGGAAGGGGCCCAGAGAAAAAAAAAACACAGATTTTGGCTTCAAAGTGTATGTCCACATTATATGTGGGCAAACATAGTGGACTAGTAGACTGCATACAGTTTTGGGGTTCACACATCTTCCCCTTTTGTACAAATTGTATAGAAAATAAGAGAAAAAAGTTAAAGATAGAGAAGGATATGAGTGGTTCTCCCAAAAATTAATATACATAGATGTCTTATTGAACACATAATACTACACTTATTGTCAGGAAAAAAAAGCAAAAAAACGTGAAGTAATTTAGGTTTTTTGCAAAGATAAAAGTATATTCATAAAAATAATTAGTGAAAAAAAACTTTACTTTTTTTAATTAACTAGAAGCCACTGGCAGGAATAATTGATAACTTCACACAATGCTGTAATAAAGAGATGGAGTATAAATAAATAATGGTGTGCTTTGGAAAGGAGCAATCTAGTAGCAGGTTTTCAAGAAAGCATGGATGCCCCAAAAAGATACGGCCTGCAGGTAGTTTACCGTAGTAATGGCATCGGGAAGGAATACAGTTTTGTCATGACATGAATCAATTTTGGCACATGTGTGCATGAAACAGTGCATTACAATGCCGTCACATTTTGGCGTGCAGATGTGATGTGCACAGTGAAATCACTAGTATATGTCAATTGGGCAGAAGCATTAGAAACTTTATAAGGCCAGTGTTCACAAACACCAGTGGATAACACTATAATAGTTGTTTGTGAAAGGTGCTAAAGTAAAAAATGTAGTCATAGTTATTTACCTCCTGACAAGCCACAAAAGAAGCTAAGCATGTAGGGCAGGGGTCTCCAAACTTTCTGAACAACGGGACAGTTTACTGTCCTTGTGACTATAGAGGGCCAGACTGTGGCCAGTGGGATTAGAAAGAGCCCCCATTATTGGCTTTAGTGGAAGGAATAGTGACCTATTGTTGACATCAGTGGGAGAAATGGTGCCCCATTGTTGGTATTCAAGATAGGGATGGTGCCTCATCATTGGTGTCTGTGGGAGGAATGTTGCCCCATCATTGCTGTCAGTGGATGGCATGGTGCCTCAAGGGCCAGATAAAGGCAAGCAAAGGGCTGCCTGCAGTTTGGAGACCACGGACGTAGGGTATTAGTGAAGGGATACAGTTCAGTTAGAAGGAATATCAAGAATATCAAGGAAGAAAGAATAGTCAGGAAAATGGAGACATGTTGTTGTTGATAGAACCTATACAGAAAAGACTAAAGGATAGTGATGAAAATCAGAAAAACGAACAAGGTATATAAAAAGAAAATTATGAAATTAGAGAAGACAGTCTGTTGGCATGTGTACTTGCATACACTTTCTTACTCCTTCTTTATTGCTATTCAAACGCACTTTCAGGAAATCTGTTAAGGTTAGGTTAATCTAGAAGTTTTTCCAAACACAGCAACTTTTGGTTTATTGCAGATTCTCCAATTAAGTTGGTGTCAGTGCTAACTTTGTCATAGCTGCCATTTCGATTTAAACCTACTTTTACGTTTTAGGGGTGTATTTTTTTAAAAATACAATGAATAATATCCAGCATTGCCTGGTACCTGCCAGCCCAGTAAAAGGTGAACAAAAATTAGCTAGTGGCTATATGATGGCCTGCTGCTTTCAATGACTATGGGACCCACTGATGCATGGCAGAAGGAAGGAAGGTATCACATATCTGGTGCTGGAGGTCAATAGAGAGAGGGCTTCCCTTCTGGCTAAGTTTCAGACACCCCTGAAGGTGGAACAGGAGGAGTCAGGTCCAAAGTAGAATGGGTCGCCTGCTGGAATGCTTGCAGAGATGTTCTGACTAGGATGCTTGTCAGAGGAACACACAGGAGTACGGCTGATGCACTAGAGTGGTGTCTGCTGACATGTGGTGCCTGTGAGAAGCAGCAGGTTTTCAGTAGAACAGAGAACAGGAGAGGAGCCAAGGTCACGTACCAGGAGAGGATCGGAGCAAGCGTAGTCAGAAGGATAGCTGGGGTCAAACACAGGAGAGCAGAGGGAAAAGATCCATAAAACAAACCGGGGTCAGGTCAGGAGGCAGGCAGAAGACGCAAGCCAAGTCGGTATTGCATCTGTGGATACCTGAGTCGATAACAGGTATTCACAGATGCAAGGGGAAGACAGGAACAAATGCAATGGAGAGCTGAAGATCAAGCAGCTATTGCAGAGAGTGACTGGCTTACTTATATAGGTCATTGGCACCAGACTGGGCTATGGCTGGAAGCGTGCATAGCTGTGTGCCAATGCACACCCGTGCATGTCTTTGTGCACCAGTTGTGTGCCAGTGCACATTCCTGCGGCCATGGCAGTACTGGCAGGAATGCCAGGTCTTTGGGCACATCTGCTGTGGACAATACCCTTACAGATGGAAAAGCCAACATGTTCTGGGGGACTCCCCCTTCATCAGTAAAGAATCAAAATAGTTAATAAATGCATTCAGGCATATAGAAAATTCATTTCAAATGTGTAAGCATTAATAATAGCAGCTCCAAACTGTATTCAGGCCGTCCCCTAGTTACAAACATCTGACTTACAAACGACTCCTACTTACAAACGGAGGGAGATAACAGGAAGTGATAGGAAATCTTCCCCTAGGAAGGGAAATTCACTCCTGTAAGAGTTATTATGGGAAAAAGGGGCCTCCACTGATGCTTCATCACTAAGGTTTGTTTCCACAACAACCCAAAAGTTTCAAAAATCCAATTATTATTGGAACAGGAAGTGAGGTGACATCTTCTGAATAGAAACATTCCCTTCCCTATGCTATCCAAAATGCTTAAAAATAGTTTTTTTTGGCTGGAGCTACACTTAAAAAATGTACCTGTTCCGACTTACAAACAAATTCAACTTATGAACAAACCTACAGTCCCTATCTTGTTTGTAACCCCGGGACCGTCTGTACTTGTTTCTAAGATAGGTAAAACATTTAGCCAAATTGTGTATACAATGAAAAGTACAGAAAGTACCCAGTTTTCAGCTTGTACACAGGGCCGTCATCAGAGGGGGACAGCCGATAAAGATGTAAGGGGCACGGCCAGTAGAAGGTAGGAGCTGGTGAAGGGGAGCCATGTTGTGAAATACAGAAACAATCTCGGCAGCTTCTGCAGCTCTGTGTCATTGAGCTCAGACATCAAGCTCTTTACTGCCACCTCTGGCTACTATGTGCATGTGCACCCCCTCGTGTGAGCTGCCTGTACTGTGCTACGTACTGAAATCGGCTGCAGCTCTAGTGTGTTAGCAACATGTCAGCTTTCTGGAAACAAGAGCTGGGACTAGGTAGGAAGACCTCCTTTACAAGTAGGGGCATATATACAGGTGTGGGGAGAGACATATATACAGGTGTAGGGGCTGACATATATACAGGTGTGGGGGGCTGACATAAATACAGGTGTGGGAGGCTGACATATATACAGGTGTGGGGGGGCTGACATATATACAGGTGTGGGGGGGCTGACATATATATAGGTGTAAGGGGGCCAACATATATACAGGTGTGGGAGCTGACATATACACAGGTGTGGGGGGCTGATATATATACAGGTGTAAGGGGGGCTGACATATATACAGGTGTAAGGGGGGCTGACATACTGTATATACAGGTGTAAGGGGGGGCTGAAATATATACAGGTGTAAGGGGGGCTGACATATATACAGGTGTGGGAGCTGACATATATACAGGTGTAAGGGGTGCTGACATATATACAGATGTGGGGGCCAACATATATACAGGTGTAAGGGGGGGCTGACATACAGTATCTCACAAAAGTGCGTGCACCCCTCACATTTTTGTAAATATTTTATTATATCTTTTCATGTGACAACACTGAAGAAATTACACTTTGCTACAATGTAAAGTAGTGAGTGTACAGTGTAAACTTGCCGTGCCCTCAAAATAACTCAACACACAGCCATTAATGTCTAAACCACTGGCAACAAAAGTAAGTACACCCCTAAGTGAAAATGTCCAAATTGGGCCCAAAGTGTCAATATTTTGTGTGGCCACCATTATTTTCCAGCACTGTCTTAACCCTCTTGGGCATTGAGTTCACCAGAGCTTCACAGGTTGCCACTGGAATCCTCTTCCACTCCTCCATGATGACATTATGGAGCTGGTAGATGTTAAAAATCTTGCGCTCCTACACCTTCTGTTTGAGGGTACCCCACAGATGTTCAATAGGGTTTAGGTCTGGAGACATGCTTGGCCAGTCCATCACCTTTACCCTCAGCTTCTTTAGCAAGGCAGTGGTCATCTTGAAGGGGGTCGTTATGTTGGAATACTGCCCTGCGACCCAGTCTCCGAAGGGAGGGGATCATGCTCTGCTTCAGTATGTCACAATACATTTTGGCATTCATGATTCCCTCAATGAACTGTAGCTCCTCAGTGCCGGCAGCACTCATGCAGTCCCAGACCATGACACTCCCACCACCATGCTTGACTGTAGGCAAGACACACTTGTCTTTGTACTCCTCACCTGGTTGCTGCCACACGTTTGACACCATCTGAACCAAATAAGTTTATCTTTCCCCCGACTTCTCTGTCAAGAGCAATGGCACAACCATCCACCCATCCCCACATGTCAGGGTGCTTGGTGTTATCCTGGACTCTGCACTCTCTTTTTGGCCCCACATCCAATCACTTTCTAAGGCTTGCCGCCTCAATCTCTGCAACATCTCTAAAATACGTCCCTTCCTAACCAATGAAACCACAAAGCTCCTGATTCACTCCCTGGTCATCTCTCGTCTCGACTACTGCAACTCCCTCCTCACTGGTCTACCTTTAAATAGACTAGCCCCTCTCCAGTCCATCATGAATGCCGCTGCCAGACTCATCCACCTTACAAACCGTTCAACGTCTGCCACCCCCCTCTGCCAATCCCTCCATTGGCTGCCACTCGCCCAACAAATTAAATTCGAAATACTAACAATCAGCTACAAAGCCGTCCACAACTCTGCTCCCAGCTACATCACCAACCTTGTCTCAAAATACCAACCTAACCGTCCTCTTCGCTCCTCCCAAGACCTCCTGCTCTCCAGCTCCCTCATCACCTCCTCTCATACTCGCCTCCAAACTTCTCCCGAGCCTCTCCCATCCTCTGGAACTCCCTACCCCAATCGGTCAGAATGTCCCCAAATCTATCCATCTTCAAGCGATCCCTGAAAACTTTTCTCTTCAGGGAAGCCTATCCTGCCACCACCTAACAACTACACTCCTTATTTTCTCAATCAGCTCATCCCCCGCAGTTTACTGCCCTTTCGTATCATTCAACCCTCCCTCTTAGATTGTAAGCTCTAACGAGCAGGGCCCTCTGATTCCTCCTGTATTGAATTGTATTGTAATTGTACTGTCTGCCCTAATATTGTAAAGGGCTGTGCAAACTGTCGGCGCTATACAAATCCTGTATGATAATAATAATAATAATCTTGGTCTCATCAGACCACAAGACATGGTTACAGTAATCCATGTCCTTAGTCTGCTTGTCTTCAGCAAACTGTTTGCGGGCTTTCTTGTGCATCATCTTTAGAAGAGGCTTCCTTCTGGGACGACAGCCATGCAGACCAATGGTCTGAGCACTGACAGGCTGATCCCCCCACCCCTTCAACCTCTGCAGCAATGCTGGCAGCACTCATACGTCTATTTCCCAAAGACAACCTCTGGATATGATGCTGAGCACGTGCACTAAACTTCTTTGGTCGACCATGGTGAGTCCTGTTCTGAGTGGAACCTGTCCCATTAAACCGCTGTATGGTCTTGTCCACCGTGCTGCAGCTCAGTTTCAGGGTCTTGGCAATTTTCTTATAGCCTAGGCTATCTTTATGTAGAGCAACAATTTTTTTCAGATTCCCAGAGATTTCTTTGCCATGAGGTGCCATGTTGAACTTCCAGTGACCAGTATGAAAGAGTGAGAGCGATAACACTAAATTTGACACTCCTGCTCCCCATTCATACCTGAGACCTTGTAACACTAATGAGTCACATGACACCAGGGAGGGGAAAGGGTTAATTGGGCCCAAGTTTGACATTTTCACTTATGGGTGTACTCGCTTTTGTTGCCAGCGGTTTAGACATTAATGGCTGTGTGTTGAGTTATTTTGAGGGGACAGCATATTTCCACTGTTATACAAGCTGTACACTCACTACTTTACATTGTAGCAAAGTGTCATTTCTTCAGTGTTGTAACATGAAAAAATATAATAAAATATTTACAAAATGTGAGGGGTGTACTCACTTTTGTGAGATACTGTATATACAGGTGTGTGGGGCTGACATATACACAGGTATAAGAGGAGGGCTGACATACAATATATACATGTGTGGGGTGCTGATATATATACAGGTGTAAGGGAGGGCTAGCATACAGTATCTCACAAAAGTGAGAACACACGTCACATTTTTGTAAATATTTTATTATATCTTTTCATGTGACAACACTGAAAAAAATACACTTTACTACAATGTAAAGTAGTGAGTGTACAGCTTGTATAACAGTGTAAATTTACTGTCCCATCAAAATAACGCAGCACACAGCCATTAATGTCTAAACATCCGGGAACAAAAGTGAGTACACCTTTAAGTGAAAATGTCCAAATTGGGCCCAAAGTGTCAATATTTTGTGTGGCCACCATTATTTTCCAACACCGCCTTACCCCTCTTGGGGACGGAGTTCTCCAGAGCTTCATAGGTTGACACTGGTGTCCTCTTCCACTCCCCCATGACGACATCACCTAGCTGGTAGATGTTAAAGATCTTGCGCTCCTACACCTTTCGTTTAAGGATGCCCCAGAGATGCTCAATAAGGGTTTAGGTCTGGAGACATGCTTGGACAGTCCATCACCTTTACCCTCAGCTTCTTTAGCAAGGCAGTGGTTGTCTTGGAGGTGTTTTTGGGGTCATTATCATGTTGGAATACTGCCCTGTGGCCCAGTCTCTGAAGGTAGGGGCTCTGTTTCAGTGTGTCACAGTACATGTTGGCAATCACGGTTCCCTCAATGAACTGTAGCTCCGTAGTGCTGGCAGCACTCATATGGTCCCAGACACTCCCACCACCATGCTTGACTGTAGGCAAGACACACTTGTCTTTGTACTCCTCACCTGGTTGCCACCACACACACTTGACACCTTCGGAACCAAATAAGTTTATCTTGGTCTCATTAGACCACAGGACATGGTTCCAGTAATCCATGCCCCTAGTCAGCTTGTCTTCAGCAAACTGTTTGCGGGCTTTCTTGGGCATCTTTGGAAGAGGCTTCCTTCTGGGAAGACAGCCATGCAGACCAATTTGATGCAGTGTGCAGCGTATGGTCTGAGCACAGACAGGCTGACCCCCCCACCCCTTCAACCTCTGCAGCAATGCTGGCTCTGGATATAAGCTCTGGATATAACGCTAAGCACGTGCACTCAAATTCTTTGGTCGACCATGGCGAGGCCTGTTCTGAGCGGAACCTGTCCTGTTAAACCACTGTATGGTCTTGGCCACCATGCTGCAGCTCAGTTTATGGGTCTTGGCAATCTTCTTATAGCCTAGGCCATCTTTATGTAGAGCAACAATTCTTTTTGTTCAGATCCTCAGAGAGCTCTTTGCCATAAGGTGCCATGTTGAACCAGTATGAGAGAGTGAGAGTGATAACACCAAATTTAACACACCTGCTCCCCATTCACACCTGAGACCTTGTAACACTAACGAGTCACAGAGGATGGAAATGGCTAATTGGGCCCAATTTGGACATTTTTTACTTAGGGGTGTACTCACTTTTGTTGCCAGCGGTTCAGACATTAATGGCTGTGTGTTGAATTATTTTGAGGGGACAGCAAATTTACACTGTTATACAAGCTGTACACTCACTACTTTACATTGTAGAAAAGTGTCATTTCTTCAGTGTTGTCACATGAAAAGATAGAATAAAATACTTACAAAAATGTGAGGGGTGTACTCACTTTTGTCAGATACTGTATATACAGGTGTGGGGGGCTGACATATTGACATATATACGGGTGTAAGGGGAGGCTGAGTGCATACAGGTGTGAGGAGGGGGGCAGAGTGCGCACAAGTAGGGCGGCCGATGTGTGGATTCGGTGGAATAGCCCGTGGGCAGGTCCTGGGGAATGTTGGTGGTCAGGCACGGGGGGGGGGGGGGGGGGG
>BLSH010334863.1:57610-77397 GCA_018402905.1 Glandirana rugosa
GTGAGCATGGATGATGGATGGGTGAGCACGGCTGGGTGGGTGAGCATGGATGGATGGCTGGGTGAGCATGGATGAGCATGCATGGCTGGATGGGTGAACATGGCTGTGTGAGGATGGATGGATGGGTGAGGTTGGGTGGATGAGCATGAATGGGGCGAGGAAGGCTGGGTGAGTGAGCAAGGATGGGGTGAGGATGGCTGGGTGGGTGGTGGATGGATGGGGTGAGGATGGCTGGGTAGGTGGTGGATGGATGGGGTGAGGATGGCTGGGTGGGTGGTGGATGAATGGGGTGAGGATGGCTGGGTGGGTGGTGGATGAATGGGGTGAGGATGGCTGGGTGGGTGGTGGATGGATGGGGTGAGGATGGCTGGGTGGGTGCATACTGTCATTTAGCAGCGCTGTGGGCATTACACATCACCCACAGCGCTGCAGCACCTCCTCTCTCCCCCCTCTCTCCTCTCGCAATGCACCGATCGTGCGGAGAGAGAAAAGCCGTCAGTTGGCGGGGCGATCACGTGGTAAAAGGCCGCTCACAGTGGGTCATGGTCACAGGCCATGGGTCACAGGTCATGGATGTTCCCATGTGCGCGCCCCAGGGGCGTGCGGGAAGCACATTCATGGGCCAGAGTTAAGCAACCGCCCTGTAGACGTCCTTGTCCTGTCTATAGGGCGGTTGTTAAGTAGTTAAAGAAGAAGTTAACCCTAATGGGTTTTACTTTTCTTTGTTTCTCCCGATTATCTTGCAATATAAAAGCAATATAGACTAGTATGCATCGCATACTAGTCTATTATCCACTTCAGCCCCGGAAGGATTTCCCCCTTTAGGACCAGAGCAATTTTTGCGACTCGGCACTGCATCGCTTTAACTGACAATTGCGCGGTTGTGCGACATTGTACGCAAACAAAATTTGCGTCCTTTTTCCCCACAAATAGAGCTTTCTTTTGGTGGTATTTGATCACCTCTGCGTCATTTCTGATCGCCGCTATGAACAAAAATAGAGCGACAATTTTGCAAAAAAAAATTTTTTCTTACTTTTTGCTAATTTACAAATCCAAAAAAATATATTAAAAAACATTTTTTTCATCGGTTTTGACCGATTTATATTCATCCTCATATTTTTGGTAAAAAAAATTGCAATCGGCGTTTATTGATTGGTTTGCGCAAAAGTTGCCGCGTTTACGAATGATGAGAATTCATTTCTGGGGGTTTTTTATTTTTTTTACTAGTAATGGCGGCGACCTGTGACTTTTAGCAGCACTGCAATATTGCGGCAGGCATTTCTGACCATTTTGACACTTTTTTGGGACCAATGACATTTATACAGCGATCAGAAATTTAAGTGTCCACTGATTACTGTATAAATGTCATTGGCAGTGAAGGGGTTAACCTGCAGGGGGTAGTGAAGGGCTTAACTGTGTTCCCTAGGAGTGTTCTAACTGTGAGGGGGCTGGGCTGTTATGGGCATAAGAGATCTAGTGACAGGGATCAGTAGATCTCTTATGTCCCCACTTACAGAGCGGGAAACCGCCGTGTTTACATTGGCGGTTCCCCGTTCTTTTGCTCTGGGTGCTCGCCGCGGCTCGCCGGCGGACATCGGGTCTGCCCGAGCTGCAGGCACACCCCTAGCGGCCACTCTGCAAATCGCCGTCTATTTCTGGCGATTCGCGGGACACTTCCACACTGCCGCAGTAAATATACTGTAGGCGGTGTGGAAGTGGTTAAGTGACAATTACCTGCCATGGAAACCCACGATGTCCCCGCTCCAGGAAGTGTCCATCTTCGCCCCTCTTCCTTTCGGGGGCCACGGACTCCGGCTCTGCGTTTTGCCGAAGCCGCGTGATGTCACTCCTGCACATGCACAGAGGAAAGTAATTTGCCCGGTCTGTCCATATCTCAAAGTTTTGCATTTCATTTTAATGGAAAAATATATATTCATTGGATTCTATGTGCAATTTTTATAAACGTACTAAATTAGAACGTCCTTGTCTTCAAGTGTTGATATCTGAAGGATGCTGGCACCCACATACATCATTCAGATACCATTTTAATCCACCGGCGATTCTGTGCACCATAAGAAAGATCATAGCGGCAGTTCAGCTGCTTGAACGTTCTTATTTGCAACGGGAGGGGACTCCCCCCCCCCTCCTGCCGCCCTCCGGTGCTTCTCCAGGGCCACCCATGCTATTGGCAGCCCGGAGAACAGATTTGTCACCGGCGGAATTTGAGCATAGAGATGACTGATGACCAGTTGGTGGCGAAGTGGTTAAAGTGATTATAAAGTCTTGTTTTTTTTTTCCTTTAAATAATAAACATGTTATGCTTACCTGCTCAGTGAAGCGGATTTGCACAGGGCAGCCTGGATCCTCCTCTTCTTGTGTCCCTCTTCTGTGCTCCAGGCCCCTCCCTCCTGTTGAGTGCCCCCAGAGCAAGCAAGTTGCTATGGGGGGCACCTAAGCCGAGTCACAGCTCCCTGTGTCAATTCTCCTGTGTCATGTCTCTCTCCTGATTGGCTCACTGACTTTGATTGACAGCAGCCAATGGCGCTGCTGCTGTGTCTCAGCCAATCAGGATGGAGAGTCCCGGAGGGTCAAGGAACTCCTGGACATTACTGGATAGAGATGGGGCTCAGGTAAGTATTAGGGGGGCTGAGGGGGGCTGCTACACACAGAAGACTTTTTTATCTTAATGCATAGAATGCATTGAGATAAAAAAAACCTTCTGCCTTTACAACCACTTTAATAAAGTTCTAGGAGTGATGGCATTAGATAGAGTGGGATCTTGTTTTCGGGTTGGTGAAGGTGAGATGAAACAAACGTGAGCTCCCTTAGGTCTGCACATGACATGCATGGTATCAGGACAGAGGAGGGTTAAGAGCAGTTTTGGAGTGGCACCTCTCCTTTGTATTTGCAAATTGTGAGGCTTTTATTCTGCTTGTAACCCCATTGGAAGATTTTGCCTCTCTTCCTGTTCCTGTGCTGTCCATTCAAAAAATAGCAAATATGATTGACAGTGGCAAAGGAAGACCCAAATAGCAATAAAAACATTTCAGGTCTTTCACAGGCAACTAAAAAAGTGTTTTGCTTTTTTCTGTACCATATTATGGAAATTTCCATCTCTTCCTATGCTGTCAGAAAGTCAGGGAAATCTCCCCCATAGGGACATAAACAACGTAAACAAAATCTAACAGAAACTTTAAGGCTGGGTTCACACCATTGTGAATTGGATGCAATAGCAGGATAATGTGACCCGCTCTCTATGGAGAGTGCAAATTTGCACAGAACCCTGTGCATCTTTTGGTCCATTTCAGGTCTGAATTCAGGCGAAAATTCGGGCTGAAATTGGACCTGAAGAGGTGAACCAGGATGTACCGGACCCCTGCTGTGCCCCGAAGCCGTTTCCAGTGTGAACCCAGCCTAACTCTAAGCCAATCTATCTGAAATGAAATTAAAAATTGGCATTGAAGCTGGTTTTAAAGTAGTTTTCTATAACACAAAAAAGGTAGGTGCTTAACACAAAAAAAAAAAAAAAAAAGTTAAATATACAGTTATATATACTGCATACATACAAATATGGAAAACATTTCCATTGAACCCCTTTTTTCAATCTCCTGAGAATGAATTGTATTTTTGTATTAATTTTTTCTGTCTAGAGTTTTCAGTTTTCATGTTCCAATCGTGATTTTTCTCAGTTTCTCAGCAGAGACATAGAAAAACAATGACAGAAATCAGGTCAGAGAAATAAATGTTGAGATAAAATAAACCAAGACTCAGGGGATCTGTAATGTAATCAATAAATCAAAAGAAAATACCTAGTAAGCATAAACTGCAAAGCTGCTTGCTCATTCAAAAAAAGAGAAAACTGATGAGAGCCACCCAAATTCCTTAACCTCCATATTAATTCTTTACAGTGATAGAGCATCAGCTAAAGGACACTCATTAGGCAAGCTGATGGTTAGGCAATCTCTGCTCTCCCTGCTGTTAGCCCACTGCCGACTTACCTCTAGTGAGTTAAGATGACCACTGTTTTCAGGAATGACAGCTAATGAGATCCGAAAACAATGCATTCTATGGCAATTTATTTTAGCCAAGTGAGTTGAGACTTAAACTTATCTCTGATAAAAACAAATATTGTTTAAATACAAGTCATGTGTAGTCTTGTTTGACAGTTGGTGTGCTTTTGTCTTTCCTCCAAATCTGTGCAAACTGTTCCTCCGTGCAGGAGCTTCCTGTAATGGAGACCTTGTTCCTTGTTCAGGGTGACTGGTCTTGTATTCACCCCCTCTGATATTTTAATGCAGACAGACTGTAGATGCAGGCCTTCTGGTTGCCTCCCTCAGATCTGCTGCCCGTACAGACTATGACCAACACAGTGATGATGTCACTGCTAATTTTTGCTAATTTTACATATTTATTTTGCAATGGTTTTAGATAATGTTTGGTTAATGAAGAATACGCAGCACCCCTCTGACCCCTGGAAGCAGGATGGTATCCCCCAGAGACAGGATGGGCTGATATTTCCCTGAGAACTTCAGTGCCCATCTTCCAGCAGCATGCCAAGTGTCTGCCTAAAAACCCCTTCAGCACTGGTCTAAAGTGTCAAAGAACTGGGCTGAAACCCTCCCAAACAACAAATAAAAAACATTGAGGTTCTTCCCGCATGACATAAAATGGTGGAAACACAGTCTCTGAGGCTTAAGGATGTTACTCTGCCACTTTTTCACAGAGCCAAACAAAATTCCTGTGCAATTGCAGTCTGTTGCTAGGGGCAAGTGCTTCAATAATAACTTTGAGCCCCACATTGGGCTCCAAAAATGTAGCACCCTTCTAACCCCTGGAAGCATGATGGTAACCCCCAGAGACAGATTGGGCTGATGTTTCACTTAGATGTGTAGATTACTTAGGCAATAGTGTGATGAGAACAGATGGGTGTCTGTATCTTTAAGGTACAAACAAAAAATAGCTTATTGACTCATTGTACTGGGAGAGAGGGGTAAGGAGTTCAGAATATCTGTTACTGGTCGACTCAATGGCACAAATAGACATCAGTACAGAAAAAAACCTTTAAAGTGCTTGCAACCCTAAGAAAAAAATAATCCTGATCCTCTAAAGCAGGGATATGCAATTAGCGGACCTCCAGATGTTGCAGAACTACAAATCCCATGAGGTATAGCAAGACTCTGACAGCCACAAGCATGACACCCAGAAGCAGAGGCGTGATGGGACTTGTAGTTTAGCAACAGCTGGAGGTCCGCTAATTGCATATCCCTGCTCTAAAGCATGATAGACAACACTGTGCTCGTGCTGTGTCATTTACCCCTTTCTATGTTTTAAAAAACCTGGTTGATCCTGCCAGTTTCTGTGTCCCCCTGTCTGTACTGACCACGGTAGGCATGACTGCAGTAATCATCCATGATTACTGTGGTCAGTTCACGTGCCTCCGTCAGCCCACTGCTCTCCTCTCTCCCCCTCCCTCCCTGCCTGACAACTCGGGAGTCTGTAGCATTAACTTTAAGAAATCCAGTAAATCCGTTCTGTTACAGGATTATATAATGGGTAGTGTGTGTGTGTTTGTGTAAAATTATTGTGCAAAATACCTTATTTACTCTCGGCCTCTCCCTCTGCAGTGCTCCAAGTGGAAAAGAAGAGCAGTGGGAGGTCACGTGAGCACCCAGCAGCGCTGTAAATAAGGTATTTTGCACAATGATTTTACACACGTACTGCACATTATATAATGCTGTAACAGAGCAGATTACAAGATTACTTATAATGACTTTACAACCACTTTAAGCTGATTCCAGCAATCTGCACATTCTTAGTAACAGCCGTCTCCATTAACAACCAGATCTTTCCAGTAGCAGCAGCAGTATTCTTGATGATCCCATCTTGATACTTTCGCAGACTCTTCATGAGTTCCTCACACAGAACCTCATGTTTCAGAATGACCTCTGGTACTTCATCTCACCTGTTCCTCTCCTGTCTTCAGTCAGCCTCCAGGACCATAGAGCCTCAAGCACTATGACTCACTGGATAGGCAGACTTCTTCTGCTCCAAGCACATGTACAGGCATTAGGCTTCAGGCCTAATTCCTCAGCTGCTCCTCACACACCCATCCTAGGCCAGAGCACGGGTGAAAGAGAGAGACCACTTGGCCCTCCCTAGATATTTATACTCTGCCCCAGCATGCACAAGTGGCCAAAAACCTCCTACTGGTTGGCTGGGGGGGAAGTATGAATATTCATAAGTCAGTTTTACTGTAGTTTCTCATACTAATACCAGGGGTACCACCAGGGACATAGATAAGGGGGTACCCCCGGTCCTCCTGTATATTCCGTGGTCCAGCAGGGGGGCCCAGGCAGCACGGGGAATTTTATGTGGGCAGGGAGGGTGATCGTGTGGCAGGGGGGCAATTACTGGAACTAATCCCCTGTATGGCTCTCTCTGCAGCAACTAAAAGCTGGTTTATTCTCCTCCTACTCCCTTTGGCTTTCAGCTGCTTCAGAGAGAACATACAAGGAATCGGTTCCAGTAATTGCCCCCCACACACACCACACCAATCACCCTCCCTGTGCACCACCTTTTTCCCCCTGCTGACCAGGCCCCCCTGTGTCCACCCCCCTACCCCCACAGCGCTGATGGATTCCATCTTCTCCTTCCAACTGGCAGCTGCAAGCACACTATAGGATCCTTTAAGACTGAGAGTGGGGGAAGGGTTCTGTAAATATGTCATATTTACCAGCCCCTTCCTTTCCTGAATGAACACAACGAGTGATCAGTACCGATCACTCACTGTGTTCATTCATCACTGAAGCATTGGCTGTGTGGGCCCCTGTATTAGGTTGTCAGTATGGGGCACTGTGGTTTCTAACAGCAGCCCTGGGTACCAGTGGCACCTACTGGCTTGACTTTCATGTTTAAGCTTGTCCAGTCACTTGAATGCTGAGCATAGTGACCCTCAGCCCACTGCTCAGGACGCATGTTAGTACTGGTGCTCACGGCAAATTATACTACTGTGTTTAGTGCTCACAAGCTGATGCATATGATTATGTAACACAGTAGCTGGAGCCACCCTGAGAAATGGTAATAGCACTCCTTCCTTTCCCCCGCTGTGCCTATTTGACTGAGAGTTTTATTTTAAAAGCACAATAAAAAAACCCTCAATTTTATGTTATTTCGTTTTTAGAAATAATTTGATGTATTTGTGCTTACAATCAATAAGCAATTTTGACACCGTAACCTTTTCTAGGATGTACTTTTCACAAAATGTAATAACAATAGCAAAAAGAAGTTCTAAACCCATCAAAAGTACTAAATATACAAAGAGGTAATCTTTGAACCTTTAGGACCCCAATGTTAACAATGAAAAATTGTGAGTACAATACTGCACTGCAAAAAAGTATTGCGCTGGCAATGCAACCGTATGTACTTTTTAGAATTTTGACATGGTTCAAAGACTTTTTCTACAAAATAGTTCCTTTATTAGATGCTACATCTCCCATAGGGAAAGTACTGGGGCTGCTACAATAGTTGATATGAGCCAAGATAAAGCACTACATACGTGTGTTAGTGTGTTAGTTCATAGCAAAGAGGCAAACCTACATCAGCTTTAATGTCATTGCAGCTTCAGACAGCCTGAATGGCATTTGAAAGTTGTGGATGTTTTCCTCTATACTTTGAACATAAAATACAGCAAAAAATTGAAATGCCTCCACTGAATGTCCAGATAATAAAACTGAGTGCTGAATAACAATGCAAAAAAGAAATTAATTATTGTACTTCCACTTGCCTGTTTTTTAGCCACAAGACAGTCAAATTCTACTATGACCATCTAGGGTCTTTGCAGAGGTGTAGATAAAGGAGTCAGTGGTGCAGCTCAGCAGGCAGGGGTGTATCTACCTAGAGGAAAACAAGGCCTTAGCCTTGGATGGCATTTTTGAGTGATCGCAGCCATCACAGTTCTCCCCGGATTGATCTGAGGACCCCGGTGTGAAGACCAGTGTCAAGGATCGAATTCCCAGCAGGGAGTTGTTCCTGGAGAAGGAATATCAGAGGTGTCGGTGGGGTTGCAGCACACAGCTGAGGTTCCCCATCCTGCTTCCAGCTCTCCCGATGTGATTAGACTTGAGCTCTCTAGAAAAAAACAGACATACATATGGATACTGTTGATTGTGCAGCAATTAATAAAAAATGACAGACATATAGAAAAAGGTAAACCACCATACTCTGCTTGGGACCAGCAGAGAGTACCCAACGCGTTTCAAATTATATAATTGAAGTTCTTCCTCAGGGTTAAGTGGTTATAATGGTAAAATGTCCTTTAAATTAAAAAGATATATCATTAGAGATCACATTCAGATATACATCTTATTATTTCTTATGTGTCAATTGTATTCATACATTTATACTGACCATCAAGTCAGGACAGTTGCATCCAAGATATTAACAATCTACAAGGCATCCACAAAAAATGTTCAGGCTACCCAACCCTCTTCCAAATCCATATGGGGGAGAGAAAGGTAGCGACAAACGTTAGTCTCCACCATCAGGGGAACCCTACCTGACCCAAAGGGGGAAAACACCCTCTGTATACGGGGACCACCACAGGTTTGGTTCTGGTGAACATGCATAAAGAGACATAGAGAAGTCAGTGATTAATCATTGGTCACTATAGGATATTTCAAATACATCCATATAGCTATGAACAAAAAATATGTATGCACCGCACCTGTGCCCTCCTTTATGGTTGAAAAAGGTTATTAGATGACTCCAGGTGTGACCATTCAACAAGCTAATTAGATCTGATATTACTGCAAAAATTAGATCAACAAAAGAGAAACAAAGCACAAATGCTTAATTTGTTAAATTGATTGGGTATACCATACATAATAAATTTTATAGAAAAAAAATATTTATAGTGCCCGACAGAAGGAAAGAGTAGTGATATCCCGGCTTACCTATACAGCTAGCGATCCCAAACAAGGGGTTGGCATTCACAAATGCAGATTCAAAAAATAGTGATTCTGAAAAACTCCAATCTGCCTTTACCAAAGTACAAGGACACCATCAGTCTAAAAAGTATAAGTATAAAGGGGAATCATAATTTGCCATGATATCCAACAGAGACCAGGCCACAAACTTGTATTACAAAATGGCATATTCAGCAATAAAAGTCATTGAGTTCAGTCTACGAATAGTCTGGAAGTCATCACAAGAGCAGCCCTGCGTTACATCCCTCAGCTCATACGTTATAAGCTAGGGGGTGCAGGATCTGATTGGCTGTCTCACTAAGTGCAGTGTGAAGGGCAGGTGTGTATATGGAGACTGGAGAGCCCCCCAATCAAGTGACACGTGAGCTATGCCCCCGAGACTGTCCACGCCCCACCCGGAACCTCCCCATCCCACCACAGCAAGCCGTGAAAGTAAGGGAGGGACGGAGTAGGGGCACCGCGTGGTAATGGCGGCCGTGCTCCCAAGACGCCAGGCTGGCATCAGCCAAGTCTGGAATGACACACCGCAAGATGAAGGAGACACGCCCCGTCAGGGTTGACACATTCCTGCATCACTATTCGACAGGGCATGCGCCACCCAGAACATCCAGACATGGTCTGGCAACTGGGCGGTCAGTCGGGTGCCAGCGCTGGCATCCCTGACAATGACGAATCACTCATCATTGTACTCTGTGCTGTGTTCTTCATTGTTATCATTGTGCTCTATGTAGTGCTCTGGACTGTGGCTATGGTCATAGTGTTCCTTCTGCTTGAGAGCGGCGCCCCCCCCCCCAAAAAAAAATGCCGCCCAAGGCAGACGTCTTGTTTGCCTCGTGGTACATATGCCCCTGGTGCTCCATACACTACCCGTTAACCCACCAGAGACCCTGCATAGCCACCAGAGGCCACATACAGCCATCAGAGACCCCACACAGCCACCAGAGACCCCGCACAGCCACCAGAGACCCCACATAGCCACCAGAGACCCTACACAGCCACTACTGACATGCATAGCCACCAGAGACCTGGCATAGCCACCAGAGACCCCACGTAGTAACCAATGACCCCACATAGCCACCAGAGACCCCGAATAGCCACTTGAGAAGGAAGGGGTGGGACAAATTTAGATGGGGTGCCCAATTTTAGTCTTGCCTAGGGCAGAATAAAACCAAAATACACCACTGGCAGTAGCTATTCCAGGTGCTCCTGCACCTGGAATTGTTCATTCAGAACAAGGGAGGCTGATCCTTTCCAGCTCCAATCACATGACCATGACACAGGAGGACTTTTAAAATTCTGAACTGCCCTGGTCTGGTAAGGGTGTTTTATGGAGGGAAGAGAACTGCACTGAAAGGGCAATCTGTATTGCTGTCTGTGTCCCTTTCCAGACCCCTGCACCCTGTGTGTTACTTACTCCTGACCACTGTACTCTGTGTATTAGACAATGCTGTTCTTGGTACTCTGTGTGTTATGCACTACTGACCCCTGCCCTTCTCTCCTGCACTATGCACATTATGCACTCTTAACCTCTGCATTACACTCCTGTCCCCTGTACTCTGAGAAGTGTGTACTCCTGACTTCTACACACAGTGTATCAGTCACACACTCCAGAACAATTCACGCCATGTCCTAAAGAGTAACTAAAGGCAACATTTTTTTCTTCATTTTGGATAGAGTAAAGCAGGGTTATATCAGTTTTTTTTGGTGTCCCATTAGGGAAATTTCCCTTCACTTCTTGTCCCATAGTCAAAACAGGAAGTGAGAGTAAATCCCTCCAACGTAAGAGAATGTTGGAACAGGAAGGGGCCATCCCCAAACTGTTCCCACAAGGTTGGGAACATGAAATTGTCCAAAATGTCTTGATATGCTGACGTCTTAAGAATTCCCTTCACTGGAACTAAGGGGCCAAGCCCAACCCCTAAAAAATAACCCCCCACCATAATCCCCCCTGCACCAAATGATTTAGGCCAGTGAACAAAGTAAGGTGGAGGAACTTGACTGGCCTGCACAGAGTCCTAACCACAACCAGAAAGAACACCGTGGGGAAAAATTAGAGTTGAGACTGTGAGCCAGGTTTTGTCGTCCACATCAGTGCCTAACCTCACAAATGTGCTTCTGGAAGAATGGTCAAACATTCCCATAGACACACTCCTAAACCTTTGATATTAGTCCCTGCCCTCAATGAGCTTACAATCTAAGGTCCCTAACTCACATCCATACACATACTATGGTCAATTTAGATAGGATCCAATGAAGCTACCAACATATCTTTGGAGTGTGGTCAGAAACAGGAGTACCCATAGGAAACCCAGGCAGGCACAGGGAGAACACAGAAACTCCAGACCACATGCACAATTTACCACAGCACGCTGCTTAGTATTAGTGTTGAGCGAACCTGGACTGTAAAGTTCGGGTCCGTACCGAACTTTTGGGTGTCCGGGACCCGGACCCGAACGGGGACTTTTCAAAAAAAATCCGGGTTCAGGTCCGGGGTTCTGGTAATTTTACTAAAAGTTCAGAAAATTGCTGTAAAAAAGTCCTGGAAAGTCCTAGAGGTCTGCAAAAGGAAGGAAAATGGGGGTAAGGGTGGGATAAGTGCCCTACAAAGAAATGGGGACAGGGAAATAACTTTAAATATTAAAAAATAAATAAAAACATAAAAAAAATCAAAAATGGAGGTGGATGTGGACCATCTTCAAACTGTGTGTGAAAAGTATTAATTAACGGTAGAAGCCATATCACTGTTCTAAAATCATCTTCAAACTGTGTGAAAAAAGTATAAATTAGCCGGGAGAACCCATATCACTGTTCTACAATCATCTGGAAACTGTGTGTTAAACTTTTTCTAAAACCGGGAGAACCCATATCACTGTTCTACAATCATCTGGAAACTGTGTGTGAAACTTAATCTAAAACCGGGAGAACCCATATCACTTATCTACAATCATCTGGAAACTGTGTGTTAAACTTTATCTAAAACCGGGAGAACCCATATCACTGTTCTAAAATCATCTAAAAACTGTGTGTGAAACTATAGCAGAGAGAAGAACAGGTATATGGGTTCGCTCTGCTATAGTTTCACACACCGTTTTTAGAGGATTTTAGAACAGTGATATGGATTCGCTCTGCTATAGTTTCACACGCAGTTTTTAGATGATTTTAGAACAGTGATATGGGTTCACTCTGCTATAGTTTCACACACAGTTTTTAGATTATTTTAGAACAGTGATATGGGTTCGCTCGGCTATAGTTTCACACACAGTTTTTAGATGATTTTAGAACAGTGATATGGGTTCGCTCTGCTATAGTTTCACACACAGTTTTTAGATGATTTTAGAACAGTGATATGGGTTCGCCCGGTTTTAGTTAACGTTTAACCCACAGTTTCCAGATGCTTGTAGAACAGTAGTATGGGTTCTCCCGGTTTTAGTTAAAGTTTAACACACAGTTTCCAGATGATTGTAGAACAGTGATATGGGTTCTCCCGGTTTTAGATTAAGTTTAACACAGAGTTTCCAGATGATTGTAGAATAGTGATATGGGTTCTCCCGGCTAATTTATACTTTTTTCACACAGTTTGAAGATGATTTTAGAACAGTGATATGGCTTCTACCGTTAATTAATACTTTTCACACACAGTTTGAAGATGGTCCACATCCACCTCCATGTTTGATTTTTTTATGTTTTTATTTTTTTAAAAATATTTAAAGTTATTTCCCTGTCCCCATTTCTTTGTAGGGCACTTGTCCCACCCTTACCCCCATTTTCCTTCCTTTTGCAGACCTCTAGGACTTTCCAGGACTTTTTTCCAGCCATTTTTGTGCCTAAAAGTTCGGGTCCCCATTAATTTAAATCAGGTTCGGGGTCCGGGGCAAAGTTCGGGTTCTGTCCGGACCTGAACCCGGACATTGTCCCGAAGTTCGGCCGAACCAGCAGAACCCGAACTTCTAGAAGTTCGCTCAACTCTACTTAGTATTTTTCCTCTGGATCTCCAAGGCTGGACCCCTTCGGGAAAAAAAATGATCTACTGCCCTGTGTAGACTGCTAAATAATCAGTAACATTTGAGGCCACTGCAGGAGGATGCTGTCCTGGCAGATCTAATTAGCTTCATTGTGTTCTAGCAGAAGAACTGTCCTCTAGATGTAAGTATTGGCTTGAAAATAGGTAAAAGGTATTAGGAGAGAGGAGGGAGCATTTTTAAGGGTGGTAAAATTTTGCATGGAATCCTACTTTAAAGCCCATCTCCATGGGTTGCAGGAAAGAAAATCGCTCAATTCCCCCATATTAAAAATCGTACAAGCTGGTTGTACTGAAGCCGATCCATTGATCAAGTTCAGTACAACCAGCCTTCCCATAGATGGATCAAATCTCAGCTGGTCCCTGCTGCGCCGGCTAAGATTTAATCCATCTATTGCTGGCTTAACACTTGGTAAGGTCTCATATTACTGCTGGTACTTCCACAGAAACAATTGTATAAAAGCGCTCTACAAAATGTACTGAAAATTGCTAAAAATGAATCATAAAGAAACACCTGCTTCTGACTGATTACAGGAAATAAAAATGTGGCAAAATCAACATCTGAATATCTACACTACAACACTTTGGCTTTAAAACAATAAAGAAAATCCAAAGGAATGAAACTGCAGTTCTTACATTTTTTATGGCCAAGCAAGAACAATCTTCGTTCTTCCTGCTTCTGGAAAATAGATTAAACATTGGTAAAAAACAGTAGTAAAAGCTGGCTGCATGCACATATCTTAACCTCAGACCAAGCCTTGTATTGTAAAAAGTTAAAATTTAAAAAAAAAAAAATCCCTCAGGGCTACAACGTTATAACAATGTTTTTAGCAAACTTTATTGCAGACTCCTACACGCTTCTGTTCTGAAGATATTAAACAAAATCAGCTTTCTCTGTGCTGCTGTAATGTTTCAAATGAAGAGACAAATGAAAGTTTCACCAGGGCTATTGGGGTATTGTGGGGAAGCTTGGATTTATGGCCTTGATGGCACTAGGATGCTCAGGGCTGGATTCACCATTAGACACAGTAAGTGGTGGACAGTCACAACAGGGCCCCTGGGCGAAAAACTATTTTTCAACTCTTATTCAAGCACAAACATTGTTTCACAATAGGTAGATAGATATATATTAATTTTTTTATTGGATTTGTTTTATAGCAGAAAGTAAAAAATATTGTTTTTTTTCAAAATTGTCACCACCTAGTCATGATCAAATACCACCAAAAGAAAGCTCCATTTGTGTGAAAAAAATTACATCAATTTAATTTCGGTAGTGTTGCATGTATGCACAATTTTCAGTTAAAGTAACGCAGTGCCGTATCGCAAAAAAATGGCCTGGTCATGTAGGGGGTAAATCTTACAGAGTTCAAATGGTTAACCACTTCAACCCTGGAAGTATTTCACACTTTAGGACCAGAGCACTTTTTGCGATTCGGCACTGCATCGCTTTAACAGACAATTGCGCGGTTGTGCAACGTTGTACCCAAACTAAATTTGCGTCCTTTTTTTCCCACAAATAGAGCTTTCTTTTGGTGGTATTTGATCACCTCTGCGTCATTTCTGATCACCACTATAAACAAAAAAAGAGCGACAATTTTGCAAAAAAAAAAACAAAAACATTTTTTTCATCATTTTGGCCAATTTATTTTCTTCCTCATTTTTTTGGTAAAAAAAAAAAAAAAACGTAATTGCCGTTTATTGATTGGTTTGCACAAAAGTTGCCACGTTTACGAATGATGAGAATTCATTTCTGGTTTTTTTTTTTTACTAGTAATGGCGGTGATCTGCGATTTTTAGCGGTACTGCAATATTGCAGCGGACATGTCAGACCATTTTGACACTTTTTTGGGACTATTGGCATTTATACAGCAACCAGTGCTATAAAAATGCACTGATTACTGTGTAAATGTCATTGGCAGTGAAGGGGTTAACATGGAGGGGGCGCTATAAGGGTTAACTGTGTTTCCTGAGTGTGTTCTAACTGTATGGGGGCTGGGCAGGCAGGGGGAGGGGAGTGATCACGGCTTCCATATACAGGAAGCCTGTGATCACAGCCCTTCCACCTCTGTCAGAACGGAGATCCGTGTTTACATACACAGACCTCCGTTCTCTCACTGCGGGGGGCCATCGCGGGTAGCCGGCGGAGATCGAGTCTGCCCTACCCGCTCCCTGGCCCCCCTGAACACAGTGAGCGCAAGCAGGCTCACAATACTCATCATCGCGGCCACCGTTAGGTGATGGCGGTTGGCAATAACGAGCCACTTTGTCGCCGTCACGCTGCGGCGGGCCGTCGGCAAGTGGTTAATGTACCTCGGTTGCAGAAAAATAAAAGCTTTCTTTGGTTTTTAGAACAAGGCCTTAGCTTAGCCTCTGCTGTGTTCATAGAAAACGTCATGACTTTCTGGTATGTAGATTTGGGACCTGAGAGCCAATAAGATACAGGAAGCAGTTTACCAGCTGACCTCATTTGCACATACCCTGCACCAATCAGCTAGGTTTGTATGGCATCTCTGGCATCTCTTTATGAGCCCATTTGCCTGGCTTGTCAATGTAAGCTGCCACAGCAACTATGTTTGCACAGCATCCCCAGCATTCTCCCAGACGGGCCCATGCTGCAAGCTAAACTCTCTGGGGCTGCATGCATCCCCATGCAGGTTGCGGGTTGGACACCCCTGATGTAGTGCAAGGACCTGCCGGATTGGATACAGAGTGAATGGATAGTGGGTGGGTCCTCCTATTCAATAGTTTTGGTAAATCTAAAGGAAATTGTACAGGGAATGTACTATCAGATTATATAGTGTATGGCCACTTTCATACATGTACATTGGAGGGAGTGGATGGAGACACTCAGCTGTCAGGCCCTATTCACATTTCTGTAGATGGTTTTTTTTTGGGGGGGGGGGGGGGCATTTGGAGGTTTTCTGCTCATTGTACATAGGGCAGCAAATTCACTTGAATGGGCGTACGCATGACAAACGCTTCAAATAACTCTTTTTTTGAGTGGAGCATGGTGCATTTCTTTACCTATTTTGTGCATTTGCAGCACGTTTGTCCTGTGACAAAATGCAAAAGCATACACCTGACCTATGCTTGAGCTTATTATTAACATTTAATTGTAACGCAATGTGCATTTGCAGCACATTCTGAAATGCAAAGCAAAGTGCAAAGTGTGCATTTCTTTTTCAGAAACTCGCAGATATGAATAGAGCCTGTAAAGAAACCAATTTCATTTTCAGGCCCCATTCACACCTATTGTAGTGGGACCCTTTTGTCTCATTTTTCCTGGGACATATATAGCGCACCCATTGGTTTCAATGACAATCCATGCTGTCTTTGTCTATGGATGCAAGCAGCACAGCTTGGGATCAAGAAGAGGAGGAGCCAGGAGCATTGGCTGTAATCTCTGTAATCAGGGCTGGGACAATGGATGGGCAGAAGGGACGGCTGCCCTGGGTTCAGTGTGTATTGTAGGGATGTTCCTTCTTTTATGAGACTGACAGGAGTAGTGACAGCAGCATCCTCATAACTGGGCTCCGGGTGGTGGAGTGAGGCATGTTGGGGACGTGGCCTGGTAGGAGTTTGGGTTGAGGTTGCCACTCTGTTCACCTCTCTAGGACATCTTGGATGTGCAACTTCCAGGGGCTACCCTTTCTCCTTTGTACACCTGTAGGAGCCAGGGCAGGCTCCACCCCCTGACAGCATTCCAAACAGCAGCTGTGGAGGCACCGTTCACATACCCCCTCTTCACCAAGCCTGAGCGGCACACACATCCTTTTCAGGTGACAGCAGCGTCACTACTCCTCTCAGCCCAGTGCTGTAAGCAGTAAGAAGAGGGAGAGAGGTACGGGCTGTGCTCTCTCTTCCCCTTGTAGAACTACCCCTGCAGGAGTTGATGATATCTCAGTCCCCACTGCTGCACAGCCAGTCACATAGCATTTCCTTCATTCTTTCAAACACATGTAGCACCCCCATAGTAATAGGTGCTTTTTTGTAGTAAATTTTTGCTACGAGACGCAAATTTAGTCAGGCCTGACAATAAGTGCAGGCCTGACTGTTTTGATCTAGGCAGGGAGGTGGCCCAGGATGAGCTGGAGATTGCAGGAAGGAACACCCCTTGGTTACTCCTCTCCTTTTTTTCTAGAAGGCTCTGGAAAAGGGGATGGATGAGGAGGTGTCACTTTCTGAAGTATGTTAAGGAGCCCTGACCAATCCCCATCCTGGATTGGCAGGGGGCAGGCCTCCTTAAATACTGTGATATGCCTAGCTGGGGGGAGAAAAGTGTCGGGTGGAAGAGTGGAAATGTAGCAGAGGTTGCTGAGGCCTCACCCGGGAGGAAGCCCCCAGTCTGGGGGGTAACCTTGAGGCCTGGTGGCTCGGGTGCAGCCAGGAATGCAGAGAGATCTTGGAGTAGCACAAGGGAGCAGGAGAGCAACAGAGAGGCTACAGGAAATGCTCTTTAAAGGAACCACCAATGCGGTGAGTAACAGACCCTGGGAGTTGGAGAAGAGGACTTGAGCAGGCTGGGAGGAGACAGTGGACGGTCTGTGGAAGGTGAAAGAGCCAGTCAGGGGAGCAGTGTCACTGAGCAGTGAGGTAGTCTGGAGTGGCCTGGAAGAGGATGGGCTGGGAGCAGTAGTCCATCAATGCCCGGCTAGCACGATTGTAGCCCAGATAGCCCATGGCCTTACAACCAAGAAACTTTGGCCCTTGTCTGTGATGGGCGGTCTGGAGGCCCTGCTGACAAGGAAATGCAGGCCTCAACACGTGCTAGCAGGGGTGGAGGAAGGTGTAATGGAGGCTTCAAGCCTAACAGTAAGGAAGCAAGTGTTGTGCAGGTAGAGAAGTGTAGGAGTGTAACAGTCAGCAAGTATTAGTGCTGGAGGAAGAAGGAGAGTAACGGTCAGCAAGTGTTAGTGCTCGAGGAAGAAGGAGTGCATATACAGAGGTGTATATAGAATGGTCCTATATCCTAATCTTTGGGCATCCCACAGTCGTCTCTACCCTATCCAAGTTTAACCCCTCAATAAAACAACAAAAACAAAGTACCTGCCTGTTCAGTGACTACAGATGAACGGAAAAGTGTGTGATTGAGGGCAGAGAGACAAGTGAACCACAACTACCAGCCACCCCTAAGGGGGCCATTGACTACACATCGAAAGTCAGTCCTTGACTTGTTTTTGTTGCTTTTATTAGGGGATGATAACTTGAATAGGGTAGGGATGGGATTTCCAACTTGAAAAATGTCCAGACCACAGAACAAGAGACAACTTACTCCCTACTTACAAAGAATCCTCTTCTTCATTCCTCTTGCACACACTTGGTTCCTTATGTACAGCTCCTGCTCATGTACTCCTGAGGAAACTAACAGATTTAGCTAGTTCAGCAAAGCCCCATTATAGACAAGGATTCACAGTCCTTTTTGACAAAGTAGCATAAATGGAGTGAACAGCAAATACATTTCCGTCTGCCTTCCTGTGGCCACTGATCCCAGTTCCACTTGCAGAATACTAGCTCACCTGGCTGCCACCACCTGGCTGTTTTCCTTCCCAGTCCAACTGATTGGCTCTTGGCCCCAGTCCTGCCCAACTGACACATACACATGGAAATCCCCCAGGCCAAGATTGGATGAAGACTTGGCACAATGCTGTCTTCAAGGGGGATCTGCTGCAAATGACAGTCTCTCCCCTTGTCTTGTCCCTGCGTGGTGCTGATCTACTCACTGTCTCTCCTTGCTCTCTCCCGCTGCCTCTCCAGCATGAATCTCTCAAACTGCCTCCTGTGGTGGGATCCTTCCAGGCCAGCCTCCCAAGCTCCAGTCCCTCAAGGGCCACCAACATCCTCTCCTCAGCACTGCTTCTCCAACTTCCACCCGGCTGCCCTGTTGGCATGCCCATGTCTAACTTTGGGCTATCCCAGTTCCCTGCCAGACCAACTCCTGGGGACTGACTGAAAGCAGTGGTGGCTAGTGCTCAATATTTTGAGAGGTGGCAAACCAACACCAACCCCCTGGGAGTAACGGAAGGGAATGCAGTGATCACCCCCCCCTGCGGGAGATGGATGGGAATGCGACGGCGATCATAGGCCTCCTTACCTTAGGCAGACATGGTTTCCGGGTTGAAGCTCCTCGCTCTGGGGCCATTGCTTCTCCTCCAGGCTGAACAGGAAGTGGGTCCTGACTGAGAACCGATTAGCTGGGAGTCCTAAGACTCCCTGGCCAATCAGGTCCCAGGAACTGCTTGCTGATTGGCTGGGAGGAGAATCAGGAAGACAATAGCGAATATTAATTCGCTCTTGCCACACAAGTGGGTGGGTTTGGGGCGTATTGCTCTTTGTCCGAGCCCACCCTTTTTTGAAGCCAATTAGAGCCTTAGGCTCTAATCATGTGTTAAAAAAAAAAGCCCATCGGAATCCATTCGTCCAGCGGCCCTCATGTAGATTAGGGGGCCAGACACATGGGGGGGGGGGGGGCACCCCTGCTCCCTGCATAGATGGACATCCCCTGGCTGAGAGCCAAAAAATATTCAAGGTAGCGCCTCCTCACCTTCACATACCAGGTCTAGAATGTTCTTCACTTTTCCAGATACCAGGTGGAGGCACCAGAGAGCTGCCAGGGTAAGTCATCCAGCCCTGGCCTCTAATAACCCTGACACAGATTCAGTAACTCAAGTTTATCCCTTGGCCAGAAATGCTTTTTCCTACTCTCTCTTCTAGTACCACATACTAGAGGGTGCTACACCCGAATCCTCATAAGCTCGCACATAATAAAAGGGGGGGGGGGGGGCGGC
>BLSH010334863.1:77407-92026 GCA_018402905.1 Glandirana rugosa
AGGGGGGGGGGGCGGCACCCCTGCTCCCTGCATAGATGGACATCCCCTGGCTGAGAGCCAAAAAATATTCAAGGTAGCGCCTCCTCACCTTCACATACCAGGTCTAGAATGTTCTTCACTTTTCCAGATACCAGGTGGAGGCACCAGAGAGCTGCCAGGGTAAGTCATCCAGCCCTGGCCTCTAATAACCCTGACACAGATTCAGTAACTCAAGTTTATCCCTTGGCCAGAAATGCTTTTTCCTACTCTCTCTTCTAGTACCACATACTAGAGGGTGCTACACCCGAATCCTCATAAGCTCGCACATAATAAAAGGGGGGGGGGGGGCGGCGCAATTTGGCATCTTTGTCCTGGGCACTGGATGAACTTGTCCTTACACTGACTGTAATTGTGTTTCTGTTTCTGTGTCAGCCCCCCCAACTTAAATGTTAAATCACCACCGTGTTTTTCTTGTGCAGAAATGAATAAAGTGAATTTGTTTTTTTTATTGATGTAGAGGGGAACATTTTGGATTCTGCATTATACTTTAAAAACAAATTTGTATCTCGGTGCTCCAGATAAAAGCCGTTTGTTCTGTCTGCCAGACAAAATGGCCAGAGCAGAATGCAGAGGCAAGTTAAACACTACAGTTTATCTTTGGTTAATTGCACTTCTTAGCAGAAAACATTTGTAAATTAGACAAGGAACAGTGCATATCGAACTTATTGCAGAATGCGTCTCGGAATGTTGTTTGTAGGCAAATATTTACTGTATGTTTCAGCAATTCGGCCCATGACTAAAATTACTTTAATACTGCGTAGCTTACAACAATGCTATTTACATATTTATATTTAGTAATGAATTGACTGAAGAATTTTCCACTGTCGGTTTTACAAACAGTACAAACACATATTGCACATCAGTTTATGCAACAACTTTCTAGTCAATTAAAGGCTCAGTGAAGTGGTAGACAAATGTTGGGTTCAATGTAGTATCAGCAATTCTGAATTCACAGTTTCTTCCTGGGATTCATAACGAGCTATATTTAGAGATCATGCTACCCAAGGCACCCATAAGTGATATCTAATATCTTTGTATATAAGCTGTAAACCCTTTAAGTTCCGAAACGTTAAATGAGAATTATTTATAAATGTAAGGCAGGCCTGGAGTTTGAGACAGATGCAAAAAGTGTAAGGTCTGGACGTCCAATGTTTTGAAGGGGCTAGGATCACAGATATGGAAACCCAAACTTTTTTTAAAATTTTTTTTTTTATAATCTTTATTACATTTTTTTCTTTGCTTCCATATACAGAAATCTAAATACATAAAACATTATACCACATACTTTGCCACCCCTCCCAAGTTCTTCATGTCAATCCTTAACTCTTTTAATCCATTACTATACACATTCACATCCCAATCTCACTGCACACATTCATCACTATGGACCACTTGCCCATCACACAACAGCTACACCACCACGTATGACCACATTATCTCTTTGTGTTCTAGAGTGGGTATCCCTTATTAGCCAACCAGGGCCCCCATTGTTTTTCAAATTTACTGAGATTACCTCTGTAGCACCCTCTACTAGTAGGTAGGTGCTAGATGTAGATTTTTGTTAAGTGAGGTAAAATTTAGCCAGGTCTGGTGAGTTTGCAGGCCTGGTTGTTTTGATTTGGGCTGGAAGTGGCTCAGGTAGGACTGGGTCAGTCCAACAGATGATGTCACTAGACCCTCCTACCTGCTTCTGGAAACCACTGGAACTTTCCACAGTGAAGGTGGGACAAGAGGTGTCATCACCTGGAGTGTCATGAGAAGCCCTGACTAATCCCCAATCTGGATTGGCAGGGGGCAGGCCTTCTCATATACTCAGGGCTGGGTCAGTCTGGGAGGAGTTCGGTAATGTAGCTGTGGAGTTCAGAGATGGAATCATTTGGTGCTGTTGTGGCCCTGGGGAGCCCCCAGTCTTGGGGGGGTGAACCTGGCTGGGGAGAGCTCGGGTGTAACCGGGAGGTGGAAGATCCTGGTGGCAGACAAATGGGAGCAGAAAGGACAGCGGAGAAAGAGAGCACTATCCAGAGAGATCTCTGGGAGTAACTACAAGTCACAGTGGTGAATGACACAACCTGGGAAACTGTAGAAGCATGCCGGAGCAGACTGGGGTGATAGACAGTCTGGGAAGGATGCAGAAGTCAGTCCGGAACTGTGGTGTCATGGTGGCAGTGGAGAGGACCCGTGCAGCCAGGAGGGCTGGTGGGGTACTGGAGAGGATGGGCTGGGAGCAGTAGTCCATCAGGCCAGCTAACACAGTAGAACTGTTCTTTTTGTCTACACAACCACTATCCCTACCTGTAATGGGTGGTCCGGAGGCTGTGCTAAGTTGCAGCAGGCCTCACATGTGCTAGCTAGACCGGGGGTGAAGAGAAGATAGAGGCTGGTAAAAATCCTTCCAGGTCTCAAATGTAACGCAAGTGTTGTGTGGGAGTGAGGAGAAGGAGTGGAATGCAGCAAGTGAGGAGCTGGAGGAAGAAGAGGTGTACTGCAGATGTATATAGTATGGTCCTGATTGATGAGCTGTTCTTTGGGCATCCCACAACACCCCGATCCCTATATAAGTTATTCCTCCAAATAAACAACAAAAACAAAGTACCAACCTGCTCATTGACTCTGAATGCGGTATGGATGTGATTGAGGGCAGTGTGAATGGATGAACTACAACTTCCAGCCACTCCCAAGGGAGAACATGGCTTCACCTCCTTTTGCATATATCGTTTTCTCCTTTCATATAGATTCATCTATTGTCTTTGTCCAATCATCCAGAGTTAGCCAACCAGGGCTCCCATTTTTTTCAAATTTACTGAGATTACCTCCTTTTACATATATGATTTTCTCCTTCCATATAGTTTCATCGATTGTCTTTGTCCAATCATGCAGAGTTGGGGAAATTGCCGACTGCCACCTCTGAGCTATCAGCCTCCTTGCTTGAAACAGGCAGCCCTGTATAGCGATCAGCAAATTCCCCCCAGCCTCATCCCCCATTATGCCACTCATTATACATTGTCATGCTTCCACTTCTAACAAAGTATTGAAAATCATATTTATAGCTCCAACAACCCCCTCCCAGTACCTATGCAGTTTCGGACATCTCCACACCATATGTATAAGGTCTCCTGTACCCTGACATCTGGGGCACTTATCATCATGTTTTTTTCCAAATCTGCATAGTTTCTGTGTGGTATAATAAACTCTATGCAGCAGTAAAAGATGCAATACTTTCTGGGAGGGGGCCATTGACACCTGCGGGCACGACTCCAAAATGTTCCTCCACTGCTCTGCGGTTATTGGTCCTATATCTTCCTCCCATTTTTCCTTAACAGAGAGCTCTACCCTATTTTCTCCTTTCCTCCTACCCATCCCCGCATATAAACTGAAAATCAATCCTTTTAGTGGACCTGGTTTTATCACCTTTTGTAATAAAGGCATCTCTCCCCACTCTACCGATTGGTTCTTGAACTGTGCAGCTAAGGCGTGTCTGATCGGCTAGTATCTACAAAAAGATTGCTTTGGGATCTCATAATCATCTTTCAAATGTATAAATGTTTTCAATATATCCCCACATATACAGCTGATACAGCTGGGAGAGTCAGGAAATACCATGTCTCTCCCACTCCCTAATTGTCCCTATTTTATGGAATTCTTTCAAATAGTTATTATTCCATAGGGGGTATATTCCAACAAGCCCCTATACCCCAGTTGTGTTTTAACTAGATTCCAAACTTTGACAGCCATTGTTGATGTTGGAGTCTTAGGGGTAAAAGAGTTAGCCTCTGTTGCTTCAGCAATCGTGTTATATGGAGTATTTTCCAACATGACACGTCCGTTTACATCATGTCCTCCCAAGACTCCGCAACCCACCAAGTGCTGTAATTGTGCCTCCAGATAATAGTTCCTGGGGTGGGGGAGGACCACCCCGGGGGAGGGCCACCCCCCCTTCATTTGGTTGTAATTGAAGGATACTCAGGTGGATTTTTGATGCACCCCCCTTCCAAATTAGATCCCTAAAGAGTGTATCAATTCTTTGAAACCACTTCTTATGGATCCAAACAGGGGAGTTGCGGAGTAGATATAATAGTTGCTGCAGCCACACCATCCGGATAAAGTTGCATCTCCCAGCCCCTGAGAGAGGAAGTCTTCTCCATATCTCATCTTTACGCTTAAATGTATTCAAAAGTGGGATTATATTGTCAATTATAAAGTTCTTCGGGTCTTTCGTGAATGCAATACCCAAGTATTCCATACTATCGACTACCACCAGGTGAGAAACTGTACTAAGTAACAGGGTACTAAGTGGGTCTACCGGTAACAACACCAATTTCTCCCAGTTAATATTCAGGCCTGAGAATCGCCCAAACTCGTTAACGATGCGCATTGCCGATATCAGAGATGCCTGGGTATCCCCTAGAAATGGCAAAACATAGTCCGCAATTCTCTCTTCACCGAAGGTTCTCTGGAACCCACTCAAACTCATGGATGATCTGCCAGGGGTTCTATCGCAAGGGCTAAGAGCAGGGACAACAATGGACACCCCTGTCTTGCCCCCCTTGCTAACCCAGAACACCCCCGAGCTCCACCATTAACTTGGACCTCAGCATTAGGGCCATTATAGAGTGTTTTGACCCAGTTAATAAAGGAAGGACCGAACCGATAGGCTTCTAAGACCCGCCAGAGATAACCCCATTCCAGGCTATCAAAAGCCTTAGCAGCGTCCAGGGATAAGACAGCCCTTCAACCTCATTCTCTGCCTGTATCTGTAAATTTAAATACACCCTTCTGATATTAACACTAGAGGACCTGTTAGGAATAAACCCAGATTGGTCTGGATAATCTTGGCCTCTTGATAATCTTGTTCAGTCTAGCCGCCAAGACCTTTGCTAGTATCTTAATGTCTGAACATAACAGCGATATCAGCCTATATGAAGATGTCTCTAGCGGGTCCTTTCCCTTCTTATGTAATACTATTATTGTGGCCTCCCTCATTGAGGGAGGGAGTTCCCCCTTATCTACCACCCAACAAGCCATTTTAAGTAGTTCCGGGAGCAGTACTTTTCCATAGCATTTATATACTTCGATAGGTAATCCATCTGGGCCAGGAGATTTTTGGTTTGCCATTGTCCTTAGAATGTGTTGTAATACCTCCAAAAATTGGGAGAACCGGCCCCCCAATGAACCATCCTTCTTTTTCCCAGGAGGAAGCCTATCCCAGCATTACTCAAGTACCATATTAAAGTCTCTCACCATTATAACTGGGGTATGGAGTTTTATCCAATATGAATTCCATCATCCTGTATACAATCTCAGTATTAAATGGTAAAAGGATATACATGTTAACTAGAACAAATTCCTTATTCTCTATCAGACAGTGTAAAAAAATATATTGGCCAAGTTTGTCTATGTTAATCTGCCTGCAGGAGAAAGATATAACACCTTTAATAAATACATTTACACCCCTTCATTAAGAGGCATGAACTGAGTGATATTGTTTTTGAAATCGCCTATTCCCCAATTGGGAGATGGCCTCCCTGGTGAAGTGTGTCTCTTGCAGACAGACTATATTTACCTTATGAATATCCATATAGAAGAATACTGCAGATCTTTTTACTGAGTCCCCCATTCCTCTAACATTCCAGGATCCCATTTTAAACCTATTAGACTGCATCAAAAAAGAAAGAAAAGAAAAAAAGAACAAAATTAGTAAACCAACCCACGTATCCCAAATTCTCCCCAGAAAGGGTACCCGTATATAAATTCCAATATAGCAGAATCACTCCACCCTTTTTCCAAATCCCACTTCATGTTTCTTTGTATTCAGTTACTCCGTGTATAACTAATATAAATATTCTGTAAATGCATGCCTTATGTGTCAACTTCTCTTTTTTATGTGTTCCTGCATGTCCACCTTTCAATACGTCCATAAGTGTTCCTTCTCTGTGACCCATACTACAATTAGGAAAGCCAAAAGACGTGACCGCACTCCGGAACTTGAAAAGTTGTGAAATTTATTGAATAAACATCAAAGAATATTCCAAAGGCAGACAAGAATAGTGAACATCCACAACAATGCAGGCAAAACGGTTGACGCATTTCACGAACTGCATGTCCGCTTAGTCATAAGGTTATGACAAAGCGAACATGTAGTTTGTGAAACGCGTCAACCTTTTTGCCTGCATTGTTGGGGATGTTCACTATTCTTGTCTGCCTTTGGAATATTCTTTGGAGTTTATTCAATAAATTTCACAACTTTTCAAGTTCCGGAGTGCGGCCACAACTTTTGGCTTTCCTGGTTTATCCTGGATCACGGACCGGACCTGCACCTGATTGCTTGAATCATTATTGCACACACCTTGAGCAGCCCACCCTTTCTCCCTTTTGGATTGCATACTACAATCACATTCACTCCACACATCCAAACAAAGCACTCCATACCCATCCTCCCATCCCTCCCTCCCATGCCTATCCAGGCTTCCCCTAGGGGCATTTAGTGTGACCATTCCTACCCTAAGTGAAGCACATTTACTCCAATACATAGCTAACCTCCCACCCCCTCCCTCCCTCCCGTATCCCCAAATCATTAGAAAAACAAATCCGTGCCAACATTTACCAAAACCCCATTCCCTCACTCTATTACCCTCCTTCATCCCTTGTGCGACTTCCTGTCCTTTCTCCCTTCAACATGTAATAACTACATTTTAATTATAGTCTTAATAGTCCTTTGGCACCCCTATGTTCCTTTTTGGTCTGTCTGCAGTTTCTTCTTGTTATCTTCCAGCCATTCCCCACCCCATCTGGAGAGTCAAAATATTGTATTCTATCTAAGGCTATAATCCTTAAACATGCTGGATATAGTAGGGCGTAAGTATTTTTTAATTGTTGCAGTCTACGCTTCACTTCCAAGAACTTGGCTCTTTGCTTTTGGAGAAATCAGGATACATGGAGATTCTTACTTTGTTAAAAAGGATATTCCTCTTTTCCCTGGCCTTTTGAAGAATCATAGCTATATCTCTGTCATTAGGTTTAAAGGGGACCCTATGAGCCCTTTCTATAAAATACAGAGGAGAAAAGGTTTCCTCTCCAAGAGTGTCCTTAAACCACTTTTCCAAAAATGCCAATGGGGCATAGGTAAGGCAACCATTTGGGGTTCAGGAATGGGACTAACAATATAGGTGTGCTGTAACCCATAGCATTCAGATCTACAGCTCATGCAGTGATCAGCGAGCTGTGATATAACAACAATTATTTTTCTTCCATATGTTTTTATTGAAAGTTTTGCAAAACAAAACAAGATATTACTTAAAAGTTACAATCAGTCAAGAACAACATTTTCAAACGTCTATCAGAAGAGATAGTCATAAAAACATGCTGGATTTTACATATAGTTGCTGTATATAAGTAAAAAGAACATATCTGTATCACTCAAGAAACATGCTCTTTTAGGTCTATATCTTATTGGAGGTAGTAGCCATGATCCCAGTTTTCCAGACACCCTGTTGGGAGCAAACTGTGTCCGGCTGTGGGTATGGCTATACTTTGTGGTTGTGTAAGAGTAATTCTGGATGTTTGAAGAAACTGCAATATTTTGGTACTTAATTATGGCGTAATTGAAGTATTACATTTTTTTTTAAACAATTGGTTTATTAATAAGGTTTCAGTTTCTCATGCTCTATCTATATTGAGGTTTTCATCAAGGGGCGTATGTAAGGTTTTCTTGATAATGTGAAGATGTGATATTTGAGAGGAGATGCTTTGTGGAAAATGGATGTTTTTGTACCAATGTTTCTGATGGATATCTTTCAGATATCTAGGAGGAGGAATCCATATTTAGAGAATTTAAGTAGTGGGTCCAACATGACCAGGTTTTACTAAATTTGGAGGGGTTGTCTCTCATAATGTGTATCAGTTCTTCCATTTCGACTGTATGATGTACATAGCGTATCCAGTCTGAAATTGTTAGTGGTGTAGATGAGTTCTATTTTAGTGAGATGCATCTTTTGGCTGCATTTATGAGGTGTAAGGCCAGAGATTTACAATATTGGGAGTGTCGAAGGGAAGAGTGGTGCAGCAGATATTGTGCTGGTGTGAAATCCAAAGTATAGGCGGTGATCTTTGCTATATGTTCATGTATCTCTCTCCAGAAAGGTTGTATTTTCAAGCATGTCCACAAGATATGTAGTAGTGTACCACTTTCCCTTCCACATCTACAACAGAGAGGTGACGATGTTGTATGGGAGAATTTGCTGAATTGGATTGGTGTAAAAAAAAGGTTGAGATTTTGCTCCCATTTCAGACATGGTCCACTAGTTTTTGCTTCATGGTTAGAGAATAATAGGTTATACATGAATAATAGGTTATACATGTGCTTGTGGGGAAGATCTGGTACAAAAGGCTTCAAATAGTGTATGTTTTCTGTGCCAATCTGGTGAGATGTTTGGATATTTGAAGAAATATCTTAGCTAGAGTTGAGCGAACACCTGGATGTTCGGGTTCGGCACCGAACTTGACCCGAAATTGACCCCGGACCCCCATTGAAGTCAATGGTGACCCGAACGTTTGGGCACAAAAATGGCTGTAAAAAAGTCCTGGAAAGGGCTAGAGGGCTGCAAAAGGAAGCAAAACGGGGTTAAGAGTAGGACAAGTGCCCTGCAAACAAATGTGGATAGGGAAAGAACTTAAAATCGCATAAAAAAAATGGAGGAGGAGGTGGATGTGGAGTAGGAGGTTGAGTAGGCAGTGACCGTGGCAGGTGTAGGTGGAAGTGGCGGTGGAGGAGGAGGAGGTAGCCAACACTGTTTTAAGTTTGTTTGTTTTTCTTTTTCTAATTGGGGTAGCCCCCAAAATATTAAGACATATTAAAAAAACAAGTATACCAATGGCTGTGTGAGGCCGGTCTAAATGTCTAATCTGCACAAGGTACAGACAAGTCTTGTGGGATCCATGCCTGGTTCATTTTAATAAATGTTAGCTTGTCCACGTTGGCTGCGCTTGTCTGTGATAACGCCCCCTGCCGTGCTAAACACATGTTCAGCCAATACACTGGCTGCAGGGCAGGCCAGCACCTCCAAGGCATAAAGGGCAAGCTCAGGCCATGTGCCCAATTTGGAGACCCAGAAGTTGAATGGGGCAGACCCATCAGTCAGTACGTGTAGGCGTGTGCACACATACTGTTCCACCATGTTGCTGAAATGCTGCCTCCTGCTAAGACATTGCCTATCAGCTGGTGGTGCTGTTTGTTGCGGCGGGCTGCTCACAAAGCTTTTCCACATTTTAATCATGCTAACCCTGCCTTCTGAGGTGCTGGCGGTGCCACAGCTGCGTTGGCGACCTCTTCCTCCTCCTCCTCTGCCTTCGCCTTGTGCTTCCACTGAGCCCCCTGTGTCATTTGGGAATGCCCTCAGCAGCGCGTCTACCAGCCTGCGCTTGTAGTCACGCATCTTCCGATCATGCTCCAGTGAGGGAATTAAGGATGGCACATTGTCCTTGTAACGGGGATCTAGCAGGGTGGCCACCCAGTAATCAGTACAAGTTAAAATGTGGGCAACTCGTCTGTCGTTGAGCAGGCACTGCAGCATGTAGTCGCTCATGTGTGCCAGGCTGCACAGAGGCAAAGACAAGCTGTCCTCTGTGGGATGTGTATCATCTGTGTCCTCCGTATCCCCCCAGCCATGCTCCAGTGATGCCCACGAGCTGCGTTGGGTGCCACCCTGCTGTGAATACGGTTCCTCCTCCTCCTCATCATCATCCTCGTCCTCCTCATCCTTCAGAACTGTGCCCTGGCTTGAAAATTTTTTACCTGGCCTATGCTGGTGCAGGAACCCACCCTCCGAGCCACTTGTGAATGACTGGCCTGATAACCGTGGAAATGACCCCTCTTCCTCCTCCTCTTCCTCCTGTGCCACATCCTCTTCCATCATCGCCCAAAGTGTTTCTTCAAGGAGACATAGAAGTGGGATAGTAACGCTGAGAACAGCGTCATCGGCACTGGCTATGTTGGTGGAGTACTGAAACACCACAATATGGTACACAGGTCTCGCATGGAGGCCCACTCATTGGTGGTGAAGTGGTGCTGTTCTGCAGAGCGACTGACCCGTGCGTGCTGCAGCTGAAACTCCACTATTGCCTGCTGCTGCTCACACAGTCTCCCCAGCATGTGCAAGGTGGAGTTCCACCTTGTGGGCATGTCGCATAGGAGGTGGTGAGCAGGAAGGCTGAAGTTCCACTGCAGCCCAGACAGGCGAGCAGCAGCAGGTTGAGAACGCCGAAAGCGCGCACAGACGGCCCACACTTTCTGCAGCAGTTCTGACATATCCGGGTAGTTTTTTAGAAATTTCTGCACCACCAAATTCAGCACATGCACCAGGCAAAGGATGTGCATCAAACTGGATAGGCCCAGAGCTGCTATGAGATTTCGCCCATTATCGCACACCACCAGGCCGGGCTTGAGGCTAAGTGGCAACAACCACTCATCGGTCTGTTGTTCAATGCCTTTCCACAGCTGCTGCGCAGTGTGGGGTTTATCCCCCAAACATATCAGTTTTAAAACAGCCTGCTGTCGTTTCCCCTGGATGTGCTGAAGTTGGTGGGGAAGGTGTTACGCTGAGTGGATGAGGAGGTGGTAGAGGAGGAGGAAGCAGAGTAGGAGAAGGAGGCAACATGAGGCAAAGAGAAATGCCATGCAATCCTTGGTGGCGGGAAGGACATGCGCCAAACGGCTAGCCGCCTCAGGCCCACCCGCCACTACATTTGCCCAGTGTGCAGTTATCGCGATATAGAGTCCCTGCCCGTGCTTACTGGTCCACGTATCAGTGGTTATGTGGACCTTGCCACAGATGGCCGTTGCGCAGTGCACACTTGATCTCGTCCCCAACTTGTTTGTGCAGGGAAGGGATGGCCCGCCATCAGGTTTTTAAAACTGTCTGTGTCCACCAGACGGAATGACAGCATTTCAAAGGCCAGGAATTTTGAAATGCTGGCATTCAGGGCCAGAGATCGCGGGTGGGTAGGGGGGTATTTCCTCTTTCTCTCAAGTGTTTGGGAGATGGAGAGCTGTAAGCTTCCATGGGACTGTGTGGAAATGCTTGGGGAGGGTGGTGGACATGGTGGTGTTGCTGTCACATCGTCTGTTTGCTGTGTGGCAGGTGACACTGGCACTGTAGAGGTAAAGGAAGAGGCCGAGGCAGCAGCAGAAGAGGAAGCAGGAGGAGGCTGAGACCTTTCTTGGATTTTGAGGTAATTATTCCACTACAGCTTGTGCTTTGAATTTAGATGCCTGGTCATGCAGGTTGTGCTCAGGTTGAGAACATTTATGCCGCGCTTCAGGCTCTCATTGCACAGCGTGCAAACCACTTGTGTCTTGTCGTCAGCACATTGTCTGAAGAACTGCCGCGCCGGAGAACACCTTTGAGCTGCCTTTGGTGTGCTAGGTCCCTGGGTGCGGTGGGTAGTAGCAGGCATACTGTCTAGGGGACGGTCACTCCGCTTTTGCAACCTGCTTCCTCTTTTGCTGTGCTGGTGCCTCTGTGCAACAACCACCTCTTCCTCCAAACTGCACACATCAAAGCATGGCCTTCATTCCATGTGGGGTCTAGGACCTCATCATCCTCCACATCATCTTTCACCACTGCCCTCCTTGTCAGTCTGCACACTGTGGAAAGCAGTTGGCACCTGTGTTTCGTCATCATCAGAGACATGCTACAGTGGCGTTTCCATTTCCTCATCCTGCAACAGAAGTGGTTGGGCATCGGTGCACTCAATGTCTTCCACTTCTGGTGCAGGGCTATGTGGATGGCCCATGGAAAGCACACCAGCAGAGTCATTAAAAAGCATAAGAGACTGCTGCATGACTTGGGGCTCAGACTGCTTGGCTGATTTACAAGGGGCTGAGGTGAAAGACAGATGGCCATAGGGTTCAGGTGCCAATTCTGAGCTTTCATCAAGGGACGGGTGGGAGAAAATGTGAAGGAACTAGAGGCATTGTCTGCCACCCAATGTACTAGCGCCTGTACTCTTTCATTGAGCAGCATTCGGGCCTACTATATAACGTTGAAGGTTTTGTCGGCTACTCGCACCTGAGGAAGGTGTTTCACTTGTGCATGTAGCTGGCACAAATCGACCACGTCCTCTCCTTGCAACAGGAACTTCACCAACACCACCAACACTAGCAGCACCAGCAGCACCACGACCACGACCACATCCTTTACTTGACACTCTCCTCATTCTGCACACAAATGTACTATGTAGCACTATTTATTAATAATAATAAAAGAAAGAATAAGAAATTATTATTCTGTTTTTTTTTAAACCAGCAATGTAGACACACTTTTTATTTTTGCGCAAGATATGCACAGCAAGGTGCAAATGTACTATGTAGCACTATTTATTAATACTAAAAAAAAAAGAATAATAAATTCTTCTTTTTTTTTTATGAAAACAGCAACGTAGACACACTTTTTATTTTTGTGCAAGAAATGCACCGCTCACAGCAGCAGCAGGAACCTCTCCCTATAGCAGTATGAGATGATTTTAGAACAGTAATCTGTCCCTCACAGCAGCAGCAGGAACCTCTCCCTATAGCACTATGAGATGATTTTAGAACACTAATCTGTCCTTCATACCAGCAGCAGGAACCTCTCCCTATAGCAGTATGAGATGATTTTAGAACACTAATCTGTCCCTCACAGCAGCAGCAGAAACCTCTCCCTATAGCACTGTGAGAAGATTTTAGAACATTAATCTGTCCCTCACAGCACTAGTAAACTGTACCTACTCCAGTATCAGATGGTTTTAGAATGCTAATCTTTCGCCTCACAGCACCGCCAGGAACCTGCCTGTAATGCAGGATGAGATGATATTAGAATGGTAATATATCCCTCACAGCACTAGGAAACTGTACGTAGTCCAGTATCAGATGGTTTTAGAACGCTAATCTTTCGCCTCACAGCACCGCTAGGAACTTGTCTGTAATGCAGGATGAGATGATATTCTATCCCTCACAGCGGCGGTAGCATCCTCTCCATACACTAGCCTGAGAGCATGTGACACGCGGCACTACGTGACTATAGCTCATATAGAGGCTGGGTCACATGATGCACTAGCCAATCATAGCCATGACATTAGTAGGCATGGCTGTGATGGCTTCTAAGAGCAAATGAGTGAAACGCTTGTTGATTGGCTGCCCTGCAGCTATTCAACAGGCTCTAAAAATAATCTGGGTCACATGATGCACTGGCCAATCACAGCCATGCCATTAGTAGGCATGGCTGTGATGGCTTCTAAGGGCAAACGAGAGAAACGCTTATTGATTGGCTGCCCTGCAGCTATAGAAAAGGCGCGAAAAATACCCGAATACCAAACCCGAACTCAGACTTTTTTGAAATGTCCGGGTTTGGGTTCGGGGCACGGACACCCCAAAGTCTGGTACAAACCCGAACTTTACAGTCCGGGTTCGCTCAACTCTAGTCTTAGCTTAACATATGTCCAGAATGGGAATGCAGAGTCTGGCATTTTATTTTGGAGTATTTTGTATGGCACTAAGGAGCCTCTTTGGAAAAACTGTTCAGCTCTTATCTGTTTGTGAAGCTGTCCTTCCCAGTGGAATTGGGAGGTGTGTTCTGATGAGAAATCAGGGTTGTGTTTTATAGGAGGGAGTGGGCCTGGGTAGGATGTACATTTTAGGTTTTTGCTAATTTGGTGGAAATTTTGAAGGGTTGGACCTATAGTTGAATGGTCTTTGTGGAGTTCTACTGTAGATGAGTGTGGTAAGCAAACTATTAGTTGTAAGGGGGCTTGGGCTTCTGCATTTTCTATTTGAATCCAATCTTTAGTGTTCGTATATAGGTTCCAATTTGCAATTCTTGTGAGGTGACAGGCTAAATAATATATTTATATATGTCTGGTAATCCAATGCCTCCTTTTAGTTTGGGTAGTGTGAGGATATCGTATCTGAGTCTGGGACATTTGTGGCCCCAGACAAAGAGTGTACAAGCCCTTCTATATGATGAGAAAAAGGTTTTGGGGAGTTTTATAGGGATTGTCTGCAGTATGTATAGAATTTGCGGTAGGACATTCATTTTTATTATTGCTGCCCGGCCAAACCAGGAGAATGTGCCTTTATGCCAATTTTCAAGGTCTTGCTGTACTTTCTTTAGTATAGGTAGATAATTCAGACAGCTAGGTAATAGAGTTGAGCGAACACCTGGAAGTTCGGGTTCTGCTGGTCCGTCCGAACTTCGGGACAAAGTCCGGGTCCGGACGGAACCCGAACGATCGCACGGACAACGAACCCCATTGAAATCAATGGGGACCCGAACTTTTAGGCACAAAAATGGCTGTAGGAAAGTCCTGGAAAGCCCCAGAGGGCTGCAAAAGGAAGTAAAATGGGGGTAAGGGTAGGGCAAGTGCCCTACAAAAAAATGGGGACAGGGAAATAACTTTAAATATTTTTAAAAAAATAAAAACTTAAAAAATGCAAAAATGGAGGTGAATGTGGATCATCTTCAAACTGTGTCTGAAAAGTATTAATTAACGGTAGAAGCCATATAACTGTTCTAAAATCATCTTCAAACTAGGGCAAGTGCCCTACAAAAA
>BLSH010334863.1:115895-135794 GCA_018402905.1 Glandirana rugosa
GGTCATGTGTCAAGAGGAGAACAGAGGGTCAGGTGTCAAGGGGAAAAGAAGAGGTCTGGTGTCGAGGGGAAGACAAGGGGTCAAGTGTCGAGGGTAAAAGAATGGGTTTGGTGTCGAGAGTAAAGGAGGGAGTCAGGTGTCGAGGGGAAAACAGGTGGTCAGGTGTTGAGTGGAAAATATGCGCGCGCACGCGGGCGCGCACGGGAGCGCGCGAACGCGCACGGGAGCGCGCGCACGCGCGCAAATGTGCGCATCTCCGCGGAAACAACAGATTTCAGCCGGAAATAGTTATTTTTCCTAACAGAAACTGTGGACCCGGGGACAAGAGGGGAGGTGTGGACTGTGGGGGAAGATGGGAGCTGCAGACTATGGGAGAAGGTGGGAGCTGTGGACTGGGGAGAAGAGGGAACCTGTGGACTGAAGGAGAAAAAGGGAAGCTGTGGACTGGGGGACAAGAGGGGAGCTGTGGACTGAGGGATAAAAGGTGAGTTGTGGACTGGTGGACAAAAGGGGAGCTGTGGACTGAGGGAGGAAATGAGAGCTGTGGTTTGGGTAAGAAAATGGGAGCTGTGAACTGGGGAACAGAAGGGGAGCTGTGGTCTGGAGAAGAAAAGGGGAACTGTGGACTGGGAGACAAGAGGAGAACTGTGTACTGGGGAAGAAGAGGAGAGTTGTGGACTGGGGAACAAGAGGGAAGCTGTGGACTGGAGAAGAAAAAGGGGAGATGTGGACTGGAGGAGAAAAAGGGGAGCTGTGGACTGGAGGAGAAAAGGGGAGCTGTGGACTGGGGGACAAGAGGGAAGCTGTGGACTGGGGGCAAAGAGGTGCGCTGTGGAAAATGGGATGAAGAGGGGAAAGGTGGACTGGAGGAGAAAAGGGGTGTTGTGGACTGGTGGGCAAGAGGGGAGCTGTGGACTGAGGGTGAAGAGGTGAGCTGTGGACCCCCACAAATGCCGTGACCACCATTACACCTGAGGGCCCCATGAGATGTCAGTCCACTCCTGGACCAGAAAAAATAATCACAGCTCCTCTGATTACAACAGGAGTCAAAAACAAAATTTGCCTAGCAGTCTAACTAGGTGGGCTCTACTTCGACTAATTTGGATATATATCTGCCTGGAGTTCAGCTTTAAGAGTGCTGGGGAACTTTACTTTTAGGGCATAATGTGTAATGTCTTATACCAATTCTATCATGAAATCTGCAAAGGATCTTGTTTTTCTATTCAACGATCTTGGAGGAATTATTATGTACACTTTGCTCGGTGCAAGATAAAGATCTCTTTTATCTATTTCATTTCAAGAGTGCATTACTGACAAAAAAAAAAGAAAAAACTTCAGTTTTAACACCCTGTTATTTATTGATGTACTATGTATATGAAGTAAATGCTTTGGTGATAAGCTGCTGCCTTATCATAATGCAGAAGGCTTCTATTCATTCTCTTTTACAAAGGCATGCTTTTTTGTAAATAACCAAAGATAATGGCCACGTATGCTGCATATCACATGCCTATTACAAAAAATATGTAGGTGTTTTTAATATACTACTTGCCATTTAGCATTGACAAATCTAGAAAAGCCAAACCCTGTTTACATAAAAACATCACCTACATGAGTAACAACTACAGACCTGCACTACTGAATTATTGGTGGACCTAACATCAGATTTATCAGATATATATTAAGTGCATGCATTCTAAGTAAAGTGACAGTGGAACACTTTCAGGTAGGTACACAAAGAAAGCGTTTTGACCCCTCCCACTTTTTGTAAGCCTCACCCCTTATAGAATCCACACACTCTGTCCCCTGTAATTCCACATATTGTGTCAGGAGTATATAACTCGGCATCACAGGACACAGTATACAGCTCGGCATCACAGGACAGGGTATACAGCCAGAATCACAGGACAGGAGTATACAGCCAGCATCACAGGACAGAGTATACAGCCCAGCATCACAGGACAGGGTATACAGCTCAAGAATCACAGAACAGAGTATACAGCCCCAGCAGCACAGGACACAGTATACAGCTCAGCATCACAGGATACAGTATACAGCTCAGCATCACAGGGCACAATATACAGCTCAGTATCACAGGACAGAGTATACAGCTCAGTATCACAGAACATAGTATACAGCCCAGCATCAAAGGACAGGAGTATACAGCCAGAATCACAGGACAGGAATATACAGCCCAGCATCACAGGACAGAGTATACAGCCCAGCATCACAGGACATGAGTATACAGCTCAAGAATCACAGGGCAGAGTATACAGCCCCAGCATCACAGGACACAGTATACAGCTCAGCATCACAGGATACAGTATACAGCTCAGCATCACAGGGCACAGTATACAGCTCAGTATCACAGGACAGAGTATACAGCTCAGAATCACAGGACACAGTATACAGCTCAGCATCACAGGACACAGTATACAGCTCAGTATTACAGTATGTGATATTATGTTTTATTTGGAGAACTTGAATAGGAGAAGGGAAGTAGCAAATACTCCAAATTAACTATGCACAAGGGAGCACAACTCTCTCTGTAGAACTGTGAAGCAGATCTGCTGAACCATACAATGACTGTATGGAATAAACAAGTCCTTTTGTAGCAGAAGGAACTCAGTGGACTTTTTTTCTTCAAGACACTAGTCAGTGTCCCCTTTAGCTCACACACACAGTATGCTGACTTCTGGGACCACGAGGGGGATTTCAGCAACACACACAGTCTCAGGGATCCCTTTAGATCAGGGATCCTCAAACTACGGCCCTCCAGCCGTTGTGGAACTACACATCCCATGAGGCATTGTAAAACTCTGACATTCACAGACATGACTAGGCATGATGGGAATTGTAGTTCCTGAACAACTGGAGGGCCATAGTTTGAGGACCCCTGCTTTAGATGGTCTGTACTCACAAAATGTCCAGGGACACCTCCTTCCAACTTCCAAGTGACACTCTATACCAGTGATACTAGACCAGATCCATGGACATCCTCCCTCAGTTAACTTGCAAAGGAAGCATGGGTTGTAGCTTCAAGGATTCAGGCCCTCAGGTCGATCACCTGAGGCTGCATGGCAGCCTGTGCTGGGGGGAGGCAGCAGCCCCCTCCCCACCTGGGACTCTCTCAGAGGAAGACTGGGACCTGAGCCCATATGCTTTCCAGACTTCAATACAGGCACCCAGCATTTCTTGGGGCACATCCCCTTCTGACTGGCCAGGGCTGTATCTACACCCATGCTCTCACCTGCTGGGTTTCCTAACACTGTCCAGTATGTCTCATTACTATGGGACCAGTGTGAAATCTCCAAGACAGCATGAGCAGCAGAGTACACTGAGTAGACCTCACTAAACAATCACTGCTCTCTGTTAAGCAGAAAAGCCAAAAATGATATAAACTCTCTAGTGCCTACCTAGGAGGTTGCTACATGTGTATAATTACCTGCTCTGTGTAGTGGTTTTGCACATTGGTCCCTCTTTGGTGCTCCTAGCCCCTCCCTCCTGTTGAGTTCCTCCACAGCAAGCAGCTTGTTATGGGGGCCATTCGAACTTGGAGCAGTTGCCTGGCCCTGCCCCCTCTCTCTCCTCATTGTCTCACTGACTTTGACAGCAGCGGGAGCCAATTGCATTTCATTGCTGCCAATGAGGTGGGGGAGTCCTGGACAGCCGAGTTTCTTGTGCAACATTACTGGATAGAAATGAGGCTCCGGTAAGTATTGGGGGCTGGGGGGGGGCTGCTGTACACAGAAAGCGTTTTATCTTAATGCATAGAATGCATTAAGATAAAAACCTTCTGCCTTTACAACCACTTTAAATACATTGAATTGAAGCTGAACTCCAGCTAATACTTTATAATTCAGGGAGCCTGGAGCTTCACACGAGCCTTTCTGCACCACATGACTCATAGGGAGATATATCTCTATCACTGGGACTGGTTTGCCTGCCCTCACATGGCTATTGCTTTTCAAGTAAGATAATTTATGGCAAATGCTTCTTTTGGATGCAGCTCCTTTATGGTGAACTACAGGTGAGTGGCCCCCTTTTCTTTTGTATGATTACTGATCCCCTGTGGGTGCAGAGGCTCCTTTTCAATCTTGAGATCCAGGTGGACTGCTGCTGTTTTTAATCACTGGTTCAAATTTAGGTTCATGTTCATTGTTATTTGCTCCCACTGTGTTATACCCTGCAGAAGGCTTTTTGTAAGCTGAAACGCATTGGGTATCTCTGGTGGTTTATATATAGTTTCAAACACTTATAATGTAATGTATGGTGGATCTCTGCTACCTATGAGGTGGGCAGTTTATGTATCATCAATGCAAACCGTCAGGACATGATGTGCATTTTAACCTGCAATCCTTTCTTTCAGAATTTGTATCATGATGTATAATAAAGATATAGAATTTTTTTTTCCACAATAATTTTATTGTCAAATTTCAAACCATACATTGAAATGTCATCTAGAACATATCCATCACATTTTGGGGTACAATATTCATGTCAGAAAACAATAGCATACAGAGATGACCATACAGTGTAATGTTGACACGCTCTCCGGTTGTACATATTTTGTTTTTACAGTGACACCCACGAGCGGGGAATGTGGCCCAACCATCCCGGGTACCCCTATTGGGATCACATGTGTAGCCCGGGACGGGGGAACCTGTCACCATGGGATCTTTAGCGTCGTCTAATTACCGAGGTTGATGTCAATGTATGTTTTATTGCAAAAAGCAGGTAATCCTGGTCTAATAAATATGTATCCTGTGGGAAATTCTAGAAGATTTTTAGAAGACCTGAGGACTAAGATAAGTAGGAGGCAGTGTAAGAGGGAGGAGGAAACAGAGAATAGTAAGAAAGGAAAGGAATTGAGAGAGAAAGAGAAAAAAAAAAGGGGGGGTGTTGGGAAGTGAGGGAGGTGGGTTAGAGGGTGGGAAAGGAGCCCTCTCTGAGATGTGGAAGGGAGGGGAAAGGAAGAGGAGGGGGAGGGAGAGGGGGTGTTCGTCAATCAACGAAATAGCTATAAGCAGTCTCCCATCCCTTCCCAAGTCTCCCCCCTGGATGGTGGATATTCCTTGCCACATTATTGCTTTCTGAATTAAGGGATATAGAGGTGGTAGCGGTAAGTCATCTTAAAGTGAAGCCAGCACGCCCAGATATTGGTGAATTTTTGTAAGCGTTCCTGTGAGATGTGGATTAGCTATTCCATTTCCTCTATTTTAGAAAGCCTCATGAACCACTCCCTGATCGTCAGGACGAGCGCCATTGTATGGGAATGCACAGTTTGGCCGTGTTCAGCATGTGCATTGCCAAGGACTTATGGTAATCCCTTTTAGATAGGGTCGTGTGATGTAAGAGAAATTGTGTGGGGTTGTAATGAAGGGTGTGTGTAGTGATATGTGCGATGAGAGTATGAACTTCCTTCCAAAAAGATTGAAGTGGTCCACACTCCCACTATATGTGCAGCATAGTCCCCTCTGCCTTCCCACATCTCCAACAGGTGTCGGGTATAGTGGGAGAGTATTTGTGAAGGTGTGCCGGAGTTCTGTACCATCTAGTGACAATTTTGTAGCAATTTTCTTGTATCACTACGTTTAAGGAACCTTTATGTGTGTACTTATAGATGTTGTCCCACTCCTCTACAGTGAGGGACCGCTCTATATCTCTTTCCCATGATATCCGAGAGGGGTCCGTATAGACAGGAGAGTCATCAGACAGAAGGGTATACATGTATGAAATTAAGTGTCTTTGTGGGGTGTTTCGGAGCACAAAGACTCAAACTGAGTGAGTTTTCTTGTCCACGTTTTCATGGACGTTTGTGTTTTGAGAAAATGTCGGATCTGCCTATATGTCCAAAAGGGAAAGAAGCCAGTGATCGTCATGAATGCTAGTTTTTCATACGAAAGGGGAGTACCTTTTGAGAAAAATTGATGCGCCAGCACATCTTCCTGAGGCCAGACATGCTTTAGGAACAGGTTGGATTCACCTGGGTGGAAATCAGGGTTTCCTCTTAAAGTGGTCAAGGGGCCAGGGGTGGAAGAAAAGTTGTCGGACTTTATGGCCCTTCTAAAGGCCTGCAGTGAGGGATAAATCAGAGGGTGTGCCTTGATGTCTTGCATCCAATGTTTATGCAATATCCAAGGGCATAAGCGTAGGGGGGCAGGTATTAAAGAGCTTTCAAGTAAAACCCAAATCTTTCTATTCTGGTGAATGTTCCAATCTGCAGTCCTTGTGAGATGGCAGGCTAGGTAGTATTTGTACTACCTCCGAGAAGGATTTGTAATACTGTAGGCTAAACCCGTCAGGGCCTGGGCTCTTACCTGGTTTCATCTGTTTTAGGGCGATTTCGAGTTCCTTCATGGTAAAGGGGCTTTCCATTTCTTTGGCCTGGTCACTTGTGATTGGTTTCGGAACATGTTGGGTTAAGAAATCTCTAATATGATTAGCTCGAGATCCGAGCGGTGTTGTGTCTGGATGGTCGAGTTTCAGGTTATAGAGTTTTGAGTAAAAGAGCTCAAACTGTTTTGCAATTTCCTCGTTTTTAGCTAAGAGAGATCCCTGAGCATTGCGTATAAGATGAATCGCAGAAGATGTCTTAGATGCCTGTACCCTACGGGCTAAGAGTCTCCCGCTTTTGTTGCCATGCTCAAGATATAGAATTTTTAATCAAAAAATATGTTTGTGTGATTTCTATTGCTGCGACAAAGTCCCATGGGAGATGTTTTTTGTTATTTGATTATTAGGGATCAGGGAGCCACTTGCCCCACAACGCCACTGCCAATCTTTTTTGTTTGACACTTTATAATCAGTTACAGCAAAAGGTTTTTTTTTACCTTTTGGGATAAACGTTTTACATAAATAAATATATATAATTTTAAGCACCCCTGCCAGTGTTAAATGGTTTGTCTCATCCCTGCAACTGCAAGAAAGTTTGTTCTGTTGAGAAACAACAGACTTACTGGCCAGATCACCAGATGAAAATAGAAGAAAGTCAATGCAGCCATCACATATAAGAATTGGTAAGCTGCAATATAATACATTTTTGCATTTGGGTTTAATACTGCTTTAATGGTAAAACTTTTAAAATTAAATGATACCATTCCTGAATATTATGACACGTATGGAACATATTAATGTAGACGGTAAAGCTACTGACAGGTGCACTTTCTCTGCAAGGTTACTAACAGTACAGCAAAAAGGTATAGGGCATGTTCTGGAGCTTTGTCCATTACAATTTCTAAGTCACCAGATATTCTTGTCAAATCTGTAAGTGGAAAATGGCAGCTCATTTCATGTTTCCTGAGCACACCAGTCATTTAGTAGTAAACATATGAAGAAGGTGAACAGGGGAGAACCTGATGGCCTCTCCAGTACCCACAATAAGTGGCCTTGCCGCCTCTATATACAGTGGGCAAACAGTATAATAATACGGAACTTAAATTGCTTTATTGTTTTCTCTACTGTAAACAATTTTTTTCTTTTTCAGATTTTGTTTTGCAATAAAAGCGTTGTCTACTTGACCTTATTCAAAAAGACAAAGGTTCAGGCACAAAGATTACATGTATATAACCGCCCAGATGGAATACATGGCCGGTGAGGCCGTGTTAGCCTGTGGACTCATATATTGCAAATAAGTGATACTTGGTGATCAGTCTAATATAACAGTTCTGTGATGATCAGGGCAAGTGATGTGGCACTGGAGGCTGCTATTTTAAGAGTTGAGCCAGCTCCATATAGATGACAAAAGGAAGGGAAGAAATGGAGAAGTGCCACCTCAGTGTAGCATCACAAAGGAAGGTTTCATTCACAAGGTTAACCACTTGCTTACTGGGCACTTAAACCCCCCTCTTGCCCAGACCAATTTTCGGCTTTCAGCGCTGTCGCATTTTGAATTACAATTGCGCGTTTGTGTGAAGATGTACCCAAACAAAGTTTTTATCATTTTTTTTCCCCACAAATAGAGCTTTCTTTTGGTGGTATTTAATCACCTCTGCGTTTTTATTTTTTGCGCTATAAACAAAAAAAGAGTGACAATTTTGAAAAAAGGACAATATTTTTTACTTTTTGCTATAATAAATATCCAAAAAAAAAACATGTATTCATCAGTTTTGGCCAATATATATTGTTCTACATATTTTTGGTAAAAAAAAAATCGCAATCGGCATATATTGATTGGTTTGCGCCAAAGTTATCCCGTCTACAAACTATGGGAATTGATTTATGGCGTTTTTATTATTATTATTTTTTTTTTTACTAGTAATGGCGGTGATCTGTGATTCCTATAGGGGCTGCGACATTTCAGCGGACATGTCGGACATTTTTGACACTTTTTTGGGACCGGTGACATTTATACAGCGATCAGAAATTGAAATAGCCACTGATTACTGTGTAAATATCACTGGCAGGAAAGGGGTTAACACACAGGGGGCGATCAACTTTGTTCCCTAGGCGTGTTCTAACTGCGTGCAGTCTGGGCTGGCAGGGACACAACAGATCTCATTGATCCCCATCACAGGGATCAATAGATCTGTCATGTCCCCCCTCACAGAGAGGAGAACCGCCATGTTTACATTGGTGGTTCCCCGTTCTGCCACTCTATTAGGCGATCGCGGGTCACGAGCGGACATCGAGTCCGCCCTAGCCGCGGGCACGCCCATGCAGTGTGCGGCGGGCTCGAGAGCGCGCCGCAGCGAGCTGTGAGTGCACGCGGGGAGTGCACAAAGGGGGGCTGTCCATGGATGCCCCCCGGCAATTTAGGTCCGCGCTGTAGCCGTCTTTTCAGATCTCTAGTGGTTAAAAACACTTACAAGATTAAAAAACATATTAAGCTTATCGTTTTGGTCAGGCATCCTGCCGCTGTCCTCTATCCTGCACCGCCACCAGGATTCAGTTTGTTATCGATGGAGGAGAGATGGACGCTCCCTAGCTGACAGGGCGTCCATGCCACCGGAGCAGGGAGTTCCAGCGGGCGTGACATCTTCAGGAGAGGATCGGAAAGGAATGGGTTTGCAGGCTGTGCGCTCGGAACTATCTGCTCCTTCGAAAGGCCTGCGCTCTGAGCGTGTATTTAGCTGTATATTTCTTGCTACTACCATAACCTACCACCAAAGAACAATCCAAAATAAATTCTCCTGCTCCTGATGATTGCAGCGATACCACATATGTGTATGTTATTTATCTTTTGTACCCATAGTACAGCCCAGGAACAATAGTGCATATTTTGCTTTTTTTATCCTACCTAAAACACACTGACACTAAGGGGTTGATTTACTAAAGCTGGAGAGTGCAAAAACTGGTGCAGCTGTGCATGCTAGCCAATCAGCTTCTAACTTCAGCTTGTTCAATCAAGCTTTGACAATAAAACCTTGAAGCTGATTGGTTTCTGTGTGGAGCTGCATCAAATTTTGCACTTTTAAGCTTTAGTAAATCAACTCCTAAAGCCTTGTACACACGGGACGACAATCGTACGTACGATCGTCTCAAATCGTATGTTGGCTGTTGTATCTAGCATACTGACTGCACTACACGATCGTACGACCAAAGAAAGAACGTTCAGGTGCATGTAATTAGCATCCGGCCGTTCCTGACTTCTGAGCATGCGTGTTTTGCACAATACAACTTGTTAACTTGTTGTACCAACTTCTCTGTACACACAATACAACGGTCGTATGACCGCTTGTTGGTACGACCAAGTTTTCTAGTTTGCTCATACAACTCCCATTGTACGACCGTCGTATGTCGGCTGTCCTAATCGGGCGTACGAACGATCGATTTCGCATACAACGGTCGTTCGTACGACCTGTTGTATACGATCGTCGTCCCGTGTGTACGAGGCTTAACTGACACTGATACTGGTCAAAAAAAAATCCTGTGCAAAAAAATACTGACCCTGACCTTCGACCCTGACCCAAACACTAACCTTGGCACTGACTTAGATCAAACATTGATCTAGGTATTTTTTAACCACTTGCCGACCACCCCCAACGCAGCGTGATGGCAGCAAATTGGCTCGTTATCGCAAACCGCCGCCACCCGACGGCAGCTGTGATAACTAGCATTGTGAGCGCGCGCGTACCTCTGGAGGCGCACTCGCGCACTCACTGTGTCCGGGGGGGCAGGGAGCGGGTAGGGCGGACTCGATCGCCGTCGGCTACCCGCGTATGTAAGCACGGATCTCCGTTCTGACTGAGGGGGAAGGGCTGTGATCACAGGTGATCACAGGTTTCCTGCATATGATCACTCCACTCCCCCTGCCAGCCCAGCCCCCATACAGTTAGAACACGCCTAGGGAACACATTTAACCCTTACAGCGCCCCCTCCAGGTTAACCCCTTCACTGCCAATGGCATTTACACAATAATCAGTGCATATTTATAGCACTGATTGCTGTATAGATGTCAATGGTCTCAAAAAGTGTCAAAATGGTCCTCATGTCCGCTACAATATCGCAGTACCGCAAAAAATCTCAGATCGCCACCATTACTAGTAAAAAATAAAAAAAATAAAAACCCCAGAAATGAATTCTCATCATCTGTATACGCATCAACTTTTGCGCAAACCAATCAATAAACGCAGATTGCCATTTTTTTTAACCAAAAATATGAGGAAGAATATAAATTGGCCGAAACCGATGAAAAAAAATGTTTTTTTATTTTTTTTTTTGGATTTGTATTTTAGCAAAAAGTAAGAAAAACTTTTTTTTTTTTTGCAAAATTGTGGCTCTTTTTTATTTATAGCAGCGATCAGAAATGATGCAGAGGGGATCAAATACCACCAAAAGAAAGCTCTATTTGATGGGGAAAAAGGACGCAAATTTCGTTTGGGTGCAACGCTGCACGACCGGGCAATTGTCAGTTAAAAATTACTCCGCGCCAAATCGCAAAATGTGCTCTGGTCCTAAAGTGGGAAATCCTTCCGGGGCTGAAGTGGTTAACCACTTCCCGCCCGCCGTATGCAGAATGCAGACTGACGGCCAGAAAGTGGTTCAGTTATACTGACTGGGCGCTGTACTGACGTTCAGGACCTGGAACATCCAATTCTGGGTCACCTGATCGCTGTGATAGCCTCTGATTGGCTATCACAGTGTCCAGTCACTGTGAAGCCCACTCCGTGTCTTCTGTCTTTGCAGAGATAGAAAAAAAAGTGGGTAGGAAAAAAAAATTATAATAATAAAAAAATTTAAAAAAATGAAATAATATACCTAGATCAAGGTTTGGTCTAGGTCATTCCCAGGGTTAGTGTTTGGACTAAGGCAAGGGCAAAGGTCAAGGTTGGGGTCAAAGGTCATGGTCAGTATTTTTTTGACAGGATTTTTTTTTTAAATTGGTATCAGTGTCAGTTAGTGTCAGTGTCAGTGTGTTTTAGGTAGGATAAAAAAAAAGGAAAATGCACATTTGTTTCTGGTCTGTACTGCAGGTACAAACAAACATTTATTTCTGGGCTGTACTGCGGATACAAACAAAAACTAACATACACATATGTGGTATCGCTGTGATCGTCAGGAGCAGGGACATTTATTTTGGATTGTTCTTTGGTGGCAGGTTATGGTAGTTGCAAGAAATATACAGTTAAATAAAAAAAAAAAGCATTTGTTTTTACTATTTTACCAGTTTTCCTTAGATAATAAAATAAAATCAGGAGATATCCATTACAGTTTGTCCTGGAAAAAAAACAATTGTGATGATATGTATGGTTTTACTACCACATGTGAAAGTTGCAAAATTGGGCTTAGGCATTAAAATTTGTTTTACCCTTAGACACAAAGGGGTTAAACACAAAATCTCTTTTGTGCAGTCCTTTCTCAAAAAGTTCTCTTGCAAAACTAAATAGACAGTTATTTTCCATCTGTAAAATGATTCAAAATCTGTACATTTACAATGACCAGTAATTGTTTTTTTAATGTCTATAGTTGTATCAGCCTCACTGTATGGCGGCCAAATGCTTTATGGAATTTCATGCAACCTTTAGGCCAAATGAAGCCGTTTAGACGCTAATGACCTAATGAGTGTATTCTGAACTGCTGATGTGTATGATAATTGCAAATCAGAACTTTTGCATATGAATTTCCATTTCACTGCTATTCCGCATAATCGACCCTGATCTTTAAACCTCTAATTCAATATTGATGTAACTACCAGATACATAACTTAACATAACTGTCATTCTGAACACCCCAGAAGAGGATAAAGTGGAAGGGCTGTGATATAACCCATGGTTCATTGCTTTACTCTTATTGTTGAAAGATAATTTATTTTATGCATTTGCACAGAGAGAGCTGACATATTCCAAAAAAATCTTAGAGAATGTTGAACCATCTAGATAAGGCCATGCCTAGTGAAACTTACAATATAATAACTTTACCACAGTCATGCATTTACTGAGGGAAATTTCAGGGTGAAGACTACAGCACCGCAGGCAAACACACAAAATGAATCAATATATATTAAACTGGATGTAAACCCTCACATATACCCAGTGAAGTGAACAGCCTCAGATGACACACAGAGATGAAACAAATGCTCCTACATATGTTGTCCTGGTTTATCTGTAGTCTTCTCTTGTCTACAACCGTTCAAAAGTTCAGAATTGTGATGAAATCCTTATGTATCTGTGAGGAGTACAGAGGAGGGGGTGGAGAACTGCAGTTACAGCTCTTATAGCTGATTGGAGGAAAGGGACACCCCCCCCCCTCCTCCCCATAGGCAGAGGAACAAAGGAACATACAGAGCTGTATTCTGAATAGACAAGCTGTGTGCTTATCTCCCTCCCCATCACAAATTTTATCTCATGTTATCTCATGTGTCGGGAAAATTTCTCAGAAGTGACTCATGCTTGACATGGACTTTCACTGTATTGTTCATTTACGCACAAGAGACTCCATTTGTTCATGCTGATGTAATGTGTTCTGTGGCCTTCACTTATCACACAGATACAATTCTGCTAGAAGCTCTCTCTCTGTCTCTACTCCCCCCTCCCCTCTCTATGTTTTACTTTTGCAAATGTTCTATTCGCTAGCTTTTAATAATATAGTTCTATTTGTTCGTTTTTATTAACATCTCACAACACCCCTTTCTTATCTATGTATAAAATATCATGTAATAATAAAGTCTTGTCAGAACGGACATTTTAAACACAGAGATTGTGTCCTGTGGATCTGTTCCTGCAATTGCAAAACTAACTTTTATTTTTAGAGTCACAACCAGAAATTTCCCATAACAGTTTGTGGCGAGTCATATCAGGAGTTGGCAAAGTCTCCAGAAGGAACCGCGCCTTGATCGGGATCATCGGGAAGGCAGACCTCTAAATGCTGGCTAGGTAAGCTGTCCTTAAGCTTGCTATATTTTCTGCCTTTCCTATGTATCCTATCTGCCGGTTCTCAAGGAAACCAGACCAATCTCGGACCTTTCTGATTGGGTAACGTGTGTGTGTGAATGTGTTTTTGTCCCCCTTCACGGGTTGGACTGTGTGTGGATAGGGATAAACCTCTGCAGTTCCCAGCATTGACTCCTTTTGGGCGGCCTGGGTCAGAGGCACATGGTAGGGACAGATAAAACCCACAGAGAAGAGAAGAGACAAGGAGGGTCTCTTAGTGAGTGTTTTGTCTATTGTTATAAACCCCTTCTATCCACGTACATACGTGGAGACTATTCTTGTAAATCTGCAGATTTGCTGTACTATTTGTTCTAGAGGCAAGAGGGTATAGGCATAAGTAGAGAAAAAAACTGGCCAGTCATTATGGGCATTAATTTAAATAAGGGAGTGAAGGGTGAGAGACCCTCAGAAACTGCCCAGTGCAAGATGAGCGCTAGAGAATATATGAACCGAAGGTACGGTTCCGCCTATACTGAGCCCCTAGATAAATGGGTAGAATGGACAAAACGAACAGCTAAACCTTTAAAATCTGAAGGGACTTTTGATTTACAAGTATGGCAAACTTTTCTGCACGATTATGGCCCACTACTGTGCAGTGAAGGAACGTGGAGAATAGATTGCACATGGGAGACAGAAGCTAAATTAGCAAATTAAACTGGCTTGACGGAGATGTTTAATAAGGGTACTGCCCAAATTTACTACGTTTGGCCAGAAGACTCTGTAGAGGAGGATCCCCCACCTTATGTGGCTGCCAGTTTGGCTTTAAGAGACCCATCAACAAAAGCGCAAGAATCAGATTACATGAAACACACAAAAGATGACCTCTGCAACATAGTAGCTAGAGGTATAACAGCCCCATATCAACCTACAAAGAGGGATTTGGCTCATATCTTAGAAACAGATGACGCATAAATCAAAAGGCACATATGCAAAATTAGATCTCTCTGAACTTAAGGCTTTGGCCAGAGAACGAGAGATAGAGTCTGAACTGCAAACCATAATTTCCAGGTTGTGGCAGCAGGATGAAGAGAGAAGGAAGGGAGAGTACGCCCCCTCTGCCCCTGTGGCTGAGCAATCTGTTACAGTTTATCCTGTCAGAACCCTAATGCTGTTGACAGTAAGTCCCAAATTAAATGGCGTGTACCTTTTAGTCCCCATGAAATTAGAGCCATATTAGAGGGACTGGAAGATCCTAGAAAGAATCCAATTGGGTTTGCAAACAAACTTAGTGCTGCACAGGAAGCATATGAGGCTTCTGTACTGACATTCATCAGCTTCTTATTAAAGCAGTTGGAAACAACATGTCAGGCTATATACTTAAAGAATGTGAAGTAGATGTCACAAAGCTTGATAAAATGGCTAGTGGAAGGAAGGTTTGTGAAAACATGAAGGAAAAATTGCCCCAAATATATGGACAAACCAGACATGCTGAATTCATGAATGCTAAGCAAGGGAAGGAGGATGCCGCAGGGGCTTATTAGAGGCGGTTAAGTGATATGGCAGAGGAAGCAGGCCTTAAAATAGAGGAAGAAAAGAAGGGAGAAACTACAAGTCCATCTACACAACTGGTGAAACAAAGCTTTCTTGATGGTTTAATACCCCAGTTGAAAGAAAGGTTGTTCACAGTTAGGCCAGAGGCAGGCAATATGTCTATTCAAGACCTCCTGCCTATTCTGTTATCCATAGAGAACAGGATTAACCAGAAAGACAGCAAACCCAAAGTTATGTACATGGGGAAGCAGAGGGGAAGAGGAAGAGGCAAAGGCAATTTCAAAAATCATGGCAATCGGGGGCCAATCATATACTACAATTGTAATGGGGAAGGCCAAATTCTGCCATCTTCCTGACTGTAGGCTGGAAAGGAGCTTAGAGGCACCTCATGCTGATCCCAGTTCTCTGCCAAAAGCAGTGGATCAGGCATAGGAAAATGGCATGCCAGTGTCAATCATGTTAAACGGGGAGACAATGGTCCCGAGGCCAGAGTAAAAGTATTTTTACAAGTGCTCCCCTATCCTGGAGGAGAAACAGAATTAACCTGTTTAATTGATACTGGTGCAAGCCGAAGCATGGTTAATACAGAGGACTTAACTCCAGGATTATTATCTGAAAATGTTATCTCTGGTGTTGGCCTAACTGGGACCTCTACTGATTTGATTGAGTCCAAGCCACTTAAACTCAGGCTAGGACAGCAAACAGAAATTGTCACTAAAGTGTTAGTTTCAGACACAGTTCCTACCAATCTTTTAGGAGCTGACATTTTGAACCAAATTTTAGCAAGCATAGACTACACTCCTACAAGAGTCCAAGTGGTCAGTAGTCTGTCAGGAGAAGTTTTAAATTCTGCCTGTGGAATATTTTTAATCCAAGACTCCACTCCACCATTCCCACCAAAATTGGAAGTGATTCCCACTGATTTATAGGCCACCAGCAAATATGATGTAGGTCTGCTGGACTGCACCCCAGTTATGATAAAAATTAAACCAGGAGCTCAACTCTCACAGATTAAACAGTACCCGCTAAGTATTGCTCAGACTATTAATAAGATCTTTGATCTTTCCCTAGCAAAAGAAGCCCGATTGTCTATTCTGGGTAGTATAGATGAAAGAATGCCCAATCCAGAACTTCTTGAGGTAGTAGTGGGTAGCCTGTTTAAACCAGAAAAATGATTGCTCATAAATGGCAGGACAGGAATCCGCCTACTGTAGAAGTCTGGGTCAAAACGGTTAATGAAACAAAGTGGAAGGAAAGAGTAACTTACCTTAGAAGAGGAAGACTGGATATATTTGAAGAAAAATGGGGACCTTGGACTAGAGAAATGGAGTAGGTAACCAATCATTTTGGAAAATGCCAGGAAGGAAGAACTTAAGAGTAAATGAGTAAGAGAAAAGAGGATAATAGTAAGAGCCGTTAGGTGGGAATCTAATATAGGTATGAATGAAAGAGGAAAATGTGGAAGGAATGGGGTTGAGATAAAGGTGAGATGATGTTAACCGGATGCCGATGTAGTATCAAGATATGTATGCTGATGTGCTTGAGGTTGTAGGGTTCAAGGGAGGGGGGATGGATAAAGATAGCAATAAATTATATGTTATAATAAAGATTTCAGAGGGGAAGGATTGGGAGGGGAAGGATTAGAATAAAGCAAATTTAAATATACCACAATGATGAGACTAAACAAGAGATTTATATGACAAACAAACTGAAATTGATCTCTTGATGTTGTCTGCTGAAGTGGAAAAAAAAAAAAGTATTGCTCAGACTGAGGGGACAAAGAATCAAATCACTCAACTGAAAGCAGCAGGGGTTGTTGTACCAATTAAGTCCCAAGCCAATACACCCCTGTTCCCAATTGCAAAGAAGCCAAACAAGAAGTGTGGGCAAGTGACATACCACATGGTGCATGATTTGAGAGCCATCAACAATATAATTGAGGCAGACACCCCAATTGTGCCCAACTCCCGCATTTACTAAGTGGAATACCTGCCTGCTTTACAGTGATTGATCTTGCGAATGCTTTTTTTTCGGTGCCCCTACACCCAGATTGCGCTGGCACCTTTTTTCCTTTACCCATAATACCCAAAAGTTAGAATGGACAAGATTGCCCCAAGGCTGTGTGAGTAGCTCCTCTGAATATAATACTGCATTAAAGCAAGTATTGGACCACTGGTCCCCCTCACACCCAAACACAGTTTTGCTTCAGTACATAGACAATTTGCTTATTTGTTCTGATACAAAGGACATTTGTAGCAGAGAAACAGTAAGCCTTCTCATGTTTCTCTATAACAGTAACAACAAAGTCAGCAAAGAGAAGCTACAGTACTGTCAAGAGAAAGTGATCTTCCTGGGTCACTGCATTTCACATGGAATCCGTCACCTAACCCCAGATCGAGTTAAAATTCTACAAAAATTTGAAAAGCCAAGAAATGTACGGCAACTACCCCTTCCTGGGGTTAGTGGGATATTGTAGGGACTGGATTCCAAAGGCATCAGAACCTATGGCCCCTCATTACGAGGCTACCACTACAAACCCTTTCAAGCTCACATGGGACAATGAATTGCAGATGAAGGAGCTTATTAAAATTTTGTCTGAAGCTCCAGCCATTTGAATTCCTGACTATAAAAAGAGCTTCTCGTTGTTCTGTCATGAAGTCAATGGATTTGCTGCAGGTGTACTCACCCACCTACATGGAGATAAACAGAGGCCTGTGATGTATGTATCAGCCTCATTAGACCCTGTCATCAAAGGCTCCCCCAGTGGTATGCGAGCCATAGCAGCCTGTATTTTGCTGCTAGACAACGTAAATGAGCTTGTACTAGATTCTGCTCTGAACCTGTATGTGCCACATGCAGTACAGGAAATCATGAATCAAGTAAATACCAGACATGTGTCTGCCAGTAGATTTGACAAGTACCAGTCTGCTCTTTTTGCTCCATCAAATTTAACAATCAAACGATCTGTTACTTTGAATCCGGCTACTCTTCTTCCTATAACTGATGAGGAAGATTCAACAAATGGTACTGATGCAGAACCTGAGAGTTTTTCTCATGATTGTATGGCTCTGATGGAGGTAGAAAGGGCCTCTGTCACCCCAGCAAAAGATGAGCCTTTATCAGATTGTGACACACACCTATTCATAGATGGCTCCAGATTTTACACTGATGATGGTCGGCCACACACAGGGTTTGCTGTAACCACTACAGACACTATTTTACATCAAGAAGCATTGACACCCCAGATGTCAGCACAGGAACCTGAGGTTTCTGCTGTAGTCAAAGCATGTCAACTCCTAGAGAATCAAAGGGGAAATGTTTACACTGACAGCAGATATGCACTTGGAATAGCGCACGATTTCGGGCCTATCTGGAAAGCACCAAACTTTCTGACTAGTGCAGGGAAGCCAGTGAGACATGCAAAACTCATAGAGCAGCTATTTGAGGCCTTTCATAAACCAGCAGAAGTTGCCATCTTGAAGGTAAAAGCACATGCAAGGGGAAATGACATGACAGCCAGAGGAAATGCTTTGGCGGACTAAGCGGCAAAGGATGCTGACCTTATGTCATTTGGAGTCACACCCACTGTAGGGGTCACCCAGGTAGTGGAGACAGATACCCCTCATCAAACACAGGGGGATATAGAAACTTTAATTCAGTTGCAGTACCAGGCCCCTGATGAAGAGAAGGATAAGTGGATCAAATATAATGCTACCCGAAATCAGCAGGGCCTGTGGAGCGCTGGGGACAGGTAGTGTCTACCCAGGAGTTTGTATCCAGTTTAAGCACAACTGGCACATGGCATCAGTCATCTTGCTAAGGGCGAGATGGTGGCACTTACTGGACTGCTATTGGATAGCACCTGGATTTAGTACATTTGCAGCCAGGTTTTGTGCTTCATGTCTCACTTGTGCTCTGTACAATGCAGGGAGGCCTGTCCATGTTCCCCAAAAGCATTCTCCTAAGCCAGATTTCCCTTTTCAAAGAATTCAAATAGACTACATTGAGATGCCCAGAATAGGCACCTATGAGTACGCTCTAGTGTGTATTGACGTGTTTTCAATTTGGCCTGAATGCTGGCTGGTAGTCAAAGCAAATGCAAAAACAACAGCAAAGAAAATTTTGAATAAGATAGTTTGTAGATATGGAGTTCTTGAAACTATTGAGAGTGACAGAGGAACCCATTTTACTGCAGAAGTGGTGGAAGAGGTAATGGAAGCACTTTACATACAGCAATCCTTCCATACACCTTATCATCCACAAAGCAGTGGTAAAGTTGAGAGACTTAATGGAATTTTAAAAACAGATGTGCAAAAATTAAATCAGATGCAGGAAAAGGATGGGTGGAAGCTTTGCCAATAGCCCTATATTCTGTACGAACTACCCCTAAACAACCACATGGGCTGTCCCCCTATGAGATTTTATTTGGAGGGGCACCCAAAACAGGGCTATATTGTCCTCAACAGTTGCAGGCTTGTCACTCCAGTCTGTTAGAATATGTTCAGATTTACGCAACATGGAGGATCTCACGGCGACTCTATATGGCCGCGAGAAAACTTTCCGTGAGACCTGGAGACCATGGAATTACTTTGTCTTCACTGACCCCTATCTTGAGGCGATGTCCTGAACTTTTTGACTACGACCCTTCACGGGTGCGGCTCGGGCTGGGGGCACGGATGGGGGGGGGTGCCCAGACCTGTGGGCTCTCTCCCTCTTCGCCCTATACCTCCCACCCAACTTCCCCTCCACATCCCTTGAAGACCCCCCTTGAATCCCCACCCCCTTTACTGCCCTCCCTTCCTCCTTTAATGGACCCCCCTTTTTTATCCCCCCCTACTCCACCCTATCCCCCTCCTCTTCTTTCCTCCTTTCCCCTTCTCCCGTTACCCCTTTCTGGAAAGGCCATGCTTAGCCACTTGCATGTCCTTTCTCCAACACCCCAGCTCTAGCATCAACCTATTATATGATTTTTCTCCAAAACAGAGGGGCGTCTCTGGCTTCACTACCCAAGAGACAGTGAGCCGTTTGCCTTCTTTCTGAT
>BLSH010334863.1:170216-183081 GCA_018402905.1 Glandirana rugosa
TATCTTAAGACCCTACATAGTCATCTCCCTAGTGGTCGTCCTCCTTCCTCCAAGACTAAGGAGATATATCTAGAAATTGGAGGGACCGCCATTAGGGCTCACACCGAGTCCCACGTAAAAGTCATGGTTCTTGCCATTGGGGCTCGGTGTGAGACCTAACGTAACGACCTAGGTCCGTCGCGATGAATGGAACAGGGGACCTAGGTCACTACAGTTGAAGAGCATGTGTATGGTTCCGCACCCGGTTTTAGGTAAAGTGTTCTATTCTATTTCCAGATGTATGAAGAACAGATGTAATGTGTGAAGAACATCTTTTCTAGGAAAACAAAAGATGTTGTGTGTGAATAACAGATGTGCAAGCATTAGCGGCAATAAGAAAAGTGACAGACTAAAAAGAAGTGTGAAGGGAACGCAGGGAACGGAGCCCGGCACACAGAGGCATCTGGCGGCGGACATAGCCCGCAGACATGGCGGGGGACATCACTGGATCCAGGGGACAAGGTAAGTAGCGCTGCCTGGATCCAGCAATGCAATCCAGAGTGTGGCTCGGGGTTACCGTTCTTGGTACTGAAAATGCACCCTGAGCCACACTCGGGATTACCGCCAGGGAGGTTAAAGATCTATATAGAGGAATCAGAACCTCCTTCCTCCTGCTGGTGATCCCTCTACTGATACATCCCAGAATTCTATTTGCTTTTCCCACTGCCTGGTCACTCTGTTTGCTCATTTTGCAATTATCTGAAATAAGCACCCCCAAATCTTATTCTTCTGTAGTGCTGGCTAACACTGTGCCCCCAATGCTGTACTCTCTAAGCGGATTCTTTTTCCCTAGATGCATTATTTTACATTTAGAAATATTGAACTACAGTCTCCACTGCTTTGACCAATCTTCCAGCAAAGCCAAATCATGTTCCATGTTACAGACACCTCCAGGGATATCAACCCTATTACACACCTTTGTATCATCAGCAAAGAGACATACATTGCCCAGCAAACCTTTAGTTATATCACTTACATATAGGTTAAATAAAACAGGACCCAGTACAGAGCCTTGTGGCACCCCACTAGTGACTGGTCTCTGTTCTGAGTGAACCCCATTTACAACAACACTCTGGGATCTATCCTTTAGCCAACTGCATATCCACTGAACCACCCAAGGGTTAAGTCCCAGCTTGTACAACTTTTGTATTAGATCCTTATATGGAACTGTATCAGAGTGGGATGATGGCACTGTGTGAGGACACTGGGGCAGTGATCAGTGTGTAAACAGTTGTAAAAAACAACTCATACAAACTGATCAACGCTGCCTGCAGCGATCTGCTCTCCCTCTCCTCACTGACAACTTCCGACTGAGGAGAGGGAGAGCCGATCACCTAGCAACCGGCTTTCTGTTTACATCATGTGATGGCTGTGATTGGACACAGCCATCATGTGAACAGGAGGGCTAATCACAGAGCCCTCCTGCCGATCTGAGATGCGCCGTGTCCGGGTGACACGAGCGCATCGGGATCGCGCTGCTGCGCGGGCACGCGGCTGCGCGATCCCACTCCTTCTGAAGGATGTTCCTGTATGTCCACTCAGAAGGAGGAAGCGCCCACCCGGCCGTATTTAATGCAGTGGCTGGGTGGGAAGTGGTTAAAGTATATTCCTACTTTTGCAACCAAATTGGTTACTACTCACTTTATATTGTTTATCTGTTCACTTTCACATAGCATAACTTAAAGGGTAACTTCACTTCTGTGGAAACAAAAAAATAGCAAATTAAAACAAATATATATATATATATAGCATTTACAATTGTGACACAAGTCATATTGTAGTTGAATGCTATTAAATATTACCTTTCCTTTTCAATCTGCGTGTCTTTAATTTGCTGTGAATTGCAATGCAATATGGTTACCTAAAAATAACTACTTACACTTTACTCTTTTCTGAAAATTCCGAAAATTAAGTTTTCCTCTTCAATGCAGAGGAGACTGTGGAGTGATTAACCCTGCTTATACTGTGCTGGCGGATGTCATTATGAGTTGTAAACTAAGTTTGAACATTGTCTGTTCTAACAATGGGTTAAAGATATAGAATCTTGGTTTCTGTATTGTATGTTAATGAGGGGAAACTCAATGTGTCTCTCTTCATCAGTGGGGACAGACTGAGTCTCCTCTCATTTTAAATTGTTCCCAGTAGCTGTCAGTCTGCCCAATACCTGCACCACACAAACACTAGAAAGGTAAGAAATTGCAAAAGCGGAAATTCACTTTAAAGATGGATGACCTCTGCATAAGGTTGGGTGTTACTGTTATGGAAAGCATATTAAAGTCGTTATAAACCTTACATATACCTAGTGAAGTGACTGGCCTTAGGTGATACACAGAGATTAAACAAATCATCCAACAAAAGTTGTACCTGTCTTTCTGCAGTCTTCTTTTCTCTACATCCGTTGAAAGTGCTGAATTTATAAAGATTGTAGAGCTGTCAAAAAAGGGGGTGGAGAGCTGAAATTACACTCTGCAGAGCTCAGTGAGGAGAGCTTTGAGAGCTCACAGGAACAGAACCGAGACTGTCAATCAGCTGGAGGTCCCTCCCCTGTCACCATTTTTCTCTTGGTGTCACAAAAACTTGTCAGAAGTGATTCATGCTGATAGCAGTAGAATGAAGCAGCAGACAGAAATTACACTTAGTTTTCTTAATTGAGACAAGTGCACACTGTACAGATATATGCTTTGTTCATATCTCATGTCTGAGGTTTCCAGCCGCTTTAAGGCAAGGTTATGCTTTTGACTAGAGTTGAGCGGACACCTGGATGTTCGGGTTCGGCGTGTTCGGGGGAACTTGGCGAAAAAGTTCGAGTTCGGCCCCGAACTTGACCCGAACTTGACCCCGAACCCCATTGAAGTCAATGGTGACCCGAACTTTTGGGCACTAAAATGGCTCTAAAAAAGTCCTGGAAAGGGCTAGAAGGCTGCAAAAGGAAGCAACATGGGGGTAAGAGTAGGACAAGTGCCCTGCAAACAAATGTGGATAGGGAAATAACTTAAAATCACATACAAAAAATAAAAATGGAGGAGGAGGTGGATGCAGAGTAAGAGGTTGAGGAGGCAGTGACCGTGGCGGTGTAGGTGGAAGTGGCGGTGAAGGAGGAGGAGGTAGCCAACACTGTTTTTTGTTTGTTTGTTTTATTTCCTAATTGGGGTAGCCCCCAAAATATTGAGACATATTAAAAAAAAAAAAGATCACTTTCTGGAGACAAACCCAGAGATGTTCTAGCACGGGTTCACTTTTTCCATATAAAATGTACCATGGTTTATTTTTCATGTTTCTCCTGTTACAAATTCCAATTCCAAAGACTTATGTTCTATAAAAAAAAAAAAAGAATAAGTTCACTTAAGTATACCAATGGCTGTGTGAGGCCGTTATAAATGTCTGCACAAGGTACAGACAAGTCTTGTGGGATCCATGCCTGGTTCATTTTAATAAAGGTTAGCTTGTCCACATTGGCTGCGGACAGGCGGCTGCGCTTGTCTGTGATAACGCCCCCTGTCGTGCTAAACACACGTTCAGACAATACACTGGCTGCAGGGCAGGCCAGCACCTCCAAGGCATAAAGGGCAAACTCAGGCCATGTGCCCAATTTGGAGACCCAGAAGTTGAATGGGGCAGACCCATCAGTCAGTACGTGTAGGCGTGTGCACACATACTGTTCCACCATGTTGCTGAAATGCTCCACCATTCTAAGCCTATTCTATCTACCCTGTGAAGGAAAGATGTCTATACTTCCCTTATCTAAGGGCACTCCCGTCTGGTCACATGATCAACTGCCAGAACGCTGGCTTCAGTGTAGAGAAGGGAGAGCCAACAACCCAGTGTTAATTTTAACATCAAATTTCAATTTAGTTTAGTCATATTTTAGTTGACTATAATGAATGGGTTTAGGTAAATTGTAATGCTTTATTTAAACATTTCTCTAGAATCATCTCATTATACAGTGCCTTGAAAAAGTATTCACACCCCTTGCAAATTTCCACATTTTGTCATGTTACAACCAAAAATGTGAATGTATTTTATTGAGATTTTATGTGATAGACCAACACAAAGTGGCACATAATTGGGAAGTGGAAGGAAAATGATGAATGGTTTTACATTTTTTTTGCAAATAAATTGATACCCCTAACAAAAATCTAGTGGAACCAATTGCCATCACCTGATTAGTAAATAGAGTCCACCTGTGTGTAATTAGTATAAATACAGCTGTTCTTTGGAGCCCTCAGAGGTTTGTTAGAGAAACTTAGTGAACAAACAGCATTATGAAGGCCAAGAATCACACCAGACAGGTCAGGGATAAAGTTGTGGAGAAGTTTAAAGCAGGGTTAGGCTATAAAAAAATATCCCAAGCTTTGAACATCTCGGAGCACCGTTCAATCCATCATCGGAAAATGGAAAGAGTATGGCACAACTGCAAACCTACCAAGACATGGCCGCCCACCTAAACTGACAGGCCAGGCAAGGAGAGCATTATTCAGAGAAGCAGCCAAGAGGCCCATGGTAACTCTGGAGGAGCTGCAGAGATCCACAGCTCAGATGGGAGAATCTGTCCACAGAGCAACTATTAGTCGTGCACTCCACAAATCTGGCCTTTATGGAAGAGTGGCAAGAAGAAAGCCATTGTTGAAACAAAGCCATACGTTTTCAGTTTGCGAAAAGCCATGTGAGGGACACAGCAAACATGTGGAAGAAGGTGCTCTGGTCAAATGAGACCAAAATTGAACTGTTGGCCTAAAAAGCAAAATGATATGTGTGGCAGAAAATTAACACTGCACATCACCCTGAACACAGCATTCCCACCGTGAAACATGGTGGTGGCAGCATTATGTTGTGGGGATGCTTTTCTTCACAGGGACAGGGAAGCTGGTTAGAGTTGATGGGAAGATGGATGGAGACAAATACAGTCCCTGCAAAAGACTTGAGACTGGGGCCGAGGTTTACCTTCCAGCAGGACAACGACCATAAACATACAGCCAGAGTTACAATGAAACGATTAGATCAAAGCATATTCATGCATTAGAATTGCCCAGTCAAAGTCCAGACCTAAATCCAATTGAGAATCTGTGCCAAGTCTTGAAAATTGCTGTTCACGGACACTCTCGATCGAATCTGACAGAGCTTGAGCTATTTTGCAAAGAAGAATTGGCAAAACTGTCCTCTCTAGATGTGCAGAGCTGGTAGAGACATCCCTAAAAATACCTGCAGCTGTAATTGCAGTGAAAGGTGGTTCTAAAAAGTATTGACTCGGGGGGGGTTGAATACAAATGCACGCCACACTTTTCACATATTTAGGTGTAAAAATTTGGAAAACCATTTATCATTTCCTTCCACTCCACAATTATGTGCCACTTTGTGTTGGTCTCTCACATAAAATCCCAATAAAATACATAGGGCGGCACAGTGGTGTAGTGGATGGGCGGCACAGTGGTGTAGTGAATATCACCTTTGCCTGGCAGCAAAAGGGCCGCTGGTTCAAATCCCAACCCCACTACTACCTGCCTGGAGTTTGCATGTTCTCCCTGTGCCTGCATGGGTTTCCTCCGGGTACTCCGGTTTCCTCCCACACTCCAAAAGACATGCTGGTAGGTAAATTAGGTCCTGTCTAAATTTGCCCTAGTATACAGTCAGGTCCATAAATATTGGGACATCAACACAATTCTAATCTTTTTGGCTCTATACACCACCACAATGGATTTGAAATGAAACAAACACGATGTGCTTTAAATGCAGCCTTTCAGCTTTAATTTGAGAGTATTTACATCCAAATCAGGTAAACAGTGTAGGAATTACAACAGTTTGTATATGTGCCTCCCACTTTTTAAGGGACCAAAAGTAATGGGACAATTGGCTGCTCAGCTGTTCCGTGGCCAGGTGTGTGCTATTCCCTCATTATCCCATTTACAGGAGCAGATAAAAGGCCCAGAGTTCATTTCAAGTGTGCTATTTGCATTTGGAATCTGCTGCTGTCAACTGTCAATATGAGATCCAAAGAGCTGTCACTATCAGTGAAGCAAGCCATCATTAGGCTGAAAAAAACAAAGCAAACCCATCAGATAGATAGCAAAAACATTAGGTGTGGCCAAATCAAATGTTTGGAACATCCTTAAAAAGAAAGAACGCACGATGAGCTCAGCAACACCAAAAGACCCGTAAGACCACGGAAAACAACTGTGGTGCATGACCGAAGAATTCTTTCCCTGGTGAAGAAAACACCCTTCACAACAGTTGGCCAGATCAAGAACACTCTCCAGGAGGTAGGTGTATATGTGTCAAAGTCAACAATCAAGAGAAGACTTCACCAGAGTGAATACAGAGGGTTCACCACAAGATGTAAACCATTGGTGAGCCTAAAAAACATGAAGGCCAGATTAGAGTTTGCTAAATAACATCTAAAAAAGCCTTCACAGTTCTGGAACAACATCCTATGGACAGATGAGACCAAGATCAACTTGTACCAGAGTCATGGGAAGAGAAGTGTATGGAGAAGGAAAGGAACTGCTCATGATCCAAAGCATACCACCTCATCAGTGAAGCATGGTGGTGGTAGTGTCATGACGTGGGCATGTATGGCTGCCAATGGAACTGGTTCTCTTGTATTTATTGATGATGTAACTGCAAACAAAAGCAGCAGGATGAATTCTGAAGTTTTTCGGGCAATATTATCTGCTCATATTCAGCCAAATGCTTCAGAACTCATTGGACGGCGCTTCACAGTGCAGATGGACAATGACCCGAAGCATACTGCGAAAGCAACCAAAGAGTTTTTTAAGGGAAAGAAGTGGAATGTTATGCAATGGCCAAGTCAATCACCTGACCTGAATCCGATTGAGCATGCATTACACTTGCTGAAGACAAAACTTAAGGGAAAATGCCCCAAGAACAACCAGGAACTGAAGACAGTTGCAGTAGAGGCCTGGCAGAGCATCACCAGGGATGAAACCCAACGTCTGGTGATGTCTATGCGTTCAGACTTCAGGCTGCAAAGGATTTGCAACCAAGTATTAAAAAGTGAAAGTTTGATTTATGATTGTTAATCTGTTCCATTACTTTTGGTCCCTTAAAAAGTGGGAGGCACATATACAAACTGTTGTAATTCCTACACCGTTCACCTGATTTGTATGTAAATGCCCTCAAATTAAAGCTGAATCACACGACGCTTCCAACACATAGGTATCGGAAAACTCTGGTAGCACATTTACTCAATGCGGCCAAAATGTGCATCCCCACCCGATGGAGATCTTCATCCCCCCCAACAATTCACGAATGGCTCTCTCGTGTCAACCGCATAGCAGAAATGGAAGAGCTAATACAGATTGCTAGAGACTCTCCTTCCAAATTCTCCCACACATGGGCATGCTGGACACACTTTAAAACCACGGAAGAATATGCTTCCTTGATAACCACCCGATAGATTACTCCCTGACAACCAATTCGAGACCCCAGCCGGGGCCCCTGGGGGGCCCGGCGGTGGGGGCCTGGGAGGCCTGGACGAAATGCACTGTATACTTCACCCTCCCTTTCTCCCCCCCCTTCCTGATTCTCCTCTACCTCCATCTATCTCCCCCCCCCCTTCTTTCTCCCCATTTTCTGAACCTACTCCGGCAACGATTGACCACCATAAATCACTATGTACATCCACATACAAACTGAGATCCTGCTTTTACATTCCCACACAACGTCAACATATCTTCCACAGCCCCCTCACAGGCCAGACGACATAGCACCCCTAAGCTACCCCTCGCCCCCCTAAATGAAGCATGGACTGCTCCGAAAAAGACCTAGACCATAACAGAACATAAGTGCCAACCCCCTCCACGAAATTCAAGGGCTTATATCCCACCCCTCTATAGAAGTAATACGGAGCGAAAAGCTACACCTACCCACAGCCTTATGATACTGCAGACAACTAGCTTGTTAAGACTAGTTGGAAATCGGGTACGGTAGACAATTCGTAGAGGCCACCGGATGACGGCAGCATTCTTAAGTAAACATAACCTTGCGAGCATTGTACTGTCATAATTAAGGCATGTTTTAACCGATCCCATTTTGTATGTAACATCCTCTTGACTTATGTTTGCCGAGTATATTGTACTGAATATATACTTCCAATAAAAAAAATTTTCTAATGGACAAATTAAAGCTGAAAGTCTGCAGTTAAAGCACATCTTGTTTGTTTCATTTCAAATCCATTGTGGTGGTGTATAGAGCCAAAGAGATTAGAATTGTGTTGATGTCCCAATATTTATGGACCTGACTGTATGTATGAATGTGAGTTAGGGATCTTAGATTGTAAGCTCCTTGAGGGTAGGGACTGATGTGAATGTACAATGTATATGTAGCTGCTGCGTAAATTGACAGTGCTATATAAGTACCTGAGATAAATGAAAAAATTAATTTACATTTTTGGTTGTAACATAACAAAATGTGCAAAATTTCAAGGGCTGTGAATACTTTTTCAAGGCACTGTATACTCCTGGAGTAATCTAGTAACGTTATTATTTATGGCATTAAGTTTTTAACATATAGACACATATTAAGCCGTTATGATATATAACATCTTACTAAATAAAACCAAGTTTCATAAATAAACAAAAATATTGCTTTTTGACAAACAGAAGTTCACATATATATATAAAAATCCCCTGTCGACTCTATTGGCTGTAATGCCATTGCACATATTACCTGAATATATTACCAACATTAAATATTAAGAAAAATAAGAAAAACCCTTTTCTTAATTTGTTTTTCTTTCAGCAGCTTTGTAGATGCCCCTTACTTATTCTTATGTGGTAGTGCAATAGTGCAATACATGTTTAAACTTTAATGAGCTATTATTATATGCTAGGAAAGGAATTGTGTTGCCGATTTAAAAAAAAAGGCCAGCAGAGGGCACCAAAGAGATAGTGTGAATGAGTAATGTGTGGAACTGTGTAGGAAAGGGAAAGAAAAGGATTGATGGTTGCCTGCGCCTCTCAACCAATACAGCTTGCCGAAAGAGTCAGTGGGTAAACACCCCTCCCTTACATTTTCGTTCTGTTTTTGTTCGGTGGCGAAAAATGGAATTTAATTTCATCATAGTTTTCATCAAGTGACTTGATTCAAATTTTATTTTTGTTTATTTTTTGTCACTAAAAACATGCAGCTGCACACTGTAACAACAGATGCCCCATTGTAAGCCTATGGGTGATGTCACCCCTCGGGCACTACAGCCATTGTCAGTGATCTCTCCGCTTTACTGAAGACGCAGATAGGGGGATCATGTGACCGGACCTGAGTGCCTTCTGAATAGGTACGTATACACATATTTCCAATCACAGGGTATATAGAATAGGCTTAGAATGGGGGTGGGAGTAGATTTAAGCTTAGTTCATTTTTGACCGGACTTTTACTTTACGATGCATGTATGTGACATAAAAACAATATTTGTCCACTTTCACCCTCTCCTTGTGGCACAGTGCACTTTTATTTGTCTCTCTCTCATTCTCACTCCCTCAAGCTGTTTCTGCCAAAAATAAATATTAATTCAGAACTTCACACTCTTGAGCGAAGAAATAAGAACAAACCATTGATTCATCCACTTCAGATAAGAACATATCTTTGGGTACCTTCCTAGTTTTCTGCAGCTCTAGTCGGAATCATTGATTTATACGGCGAGGAGGAGCGAGGTACATTTGCAAGCTAAGAGCCCAGCCGGAATGTGACAAATAACTTTTGCAAGCATCAAATGTGCAGACTCTGACACTTTTATATACCTCTACTTTTCTGACACTCCACTGAATGGAAATTATTCAGGGAAAACAGAATAGATGGTTTACAGGACAGAAAGATAGAATGCTGGGTTATTGTCTTCCTTCAATAAAGATGGCTGTGGTATTGTTCCCAGTTACTGTAAATTTTTATCTTAGCATGACATGATTATCATCTAAGGATGACCTATTCTGTGTATTTTCATTTTTTTCCCTGTATAAGGATATTTGCAAAAGAAAGCAGAAATAAAGTCTGCAAGTACAGACTAATTCAGGTCAGGTATAATACTTCTTCTATATAGCAGTATTAAACCCAAAAGCACACATTTATTATATTGCAGCTTACCAATTCTTAGATGTAATTATTATATTATTATTATTATTATACAGGATTTATATAGCGCCAACAGTTTACGTAGCGCTTTACAACTTGAGGGTAGACAGTACAAATACAATACACTTAAATAGAGTAGGAATCAGACCCTGCTTGTTAGAGCTTACAATCTAAGAGGGAAGGTCAAGAGATACAAGATGTAATAACTTTGGGGGATGTGCTGATGGAGAAGATAAATATACAGTTGTTAGGTGGGAGCCAGATAGGATTCTCTGAAGAGATGAGTTTTCAGGAATCATCTGAAGGTGGACAAAGTAGGAGAAAGTCAGACAGATTGGGGTAGAGCATTACAGAGGATGGGAGAGCAGGAGGTCTTGGGAGGAACTAGAGAGCAGGAGGTCTTGGGAGGAGCGAAGAGATTCATTTGGTTGGTATTTTGAGACCAGGTTATTGATGTAGCTGGGGGCCAGGTTGTGGGTGGCTTTATAGGTTATTGTTAGTATCTTGAATTTAATTCGTTGGTTGAGTGGCAGCCAATGGAGGGATTGACATAGGGGTGTAGCAGAGGCCGACCGGCTTTTAAGGTGGATGAGCCGGGCGGCAGCATTCATAATGGACTGAAGTGGGGATATCCTATTTAGAGGTAAGCTAGTGAGGAGGGAATTGCAGTAGTCGAGGCGAAAGATGACCAGGGAGTGGATTAGAAGCTTTGTGGTGTCATTGGTTAGGAAGGGATATATCTTGAAGATGCAGCAAATTTTGGATAGCGATTGGATGTGGGGTCGAAAGGTTAGTTCGGAGTCCAAAATTACACCTAGGACCTTGGCGTATGGGGACAGGTTGATAGTTGAGCCATTGATTTTGACAGAGAAATCTGTGGAGGTGGCACGTGGGGGAGGAAATATCATAAGCTCGGTTTGGATAAGTTGAGTTTGAGGAAGTGATGTGACATCCAGGCTGATATGTCTGTTAGTAAGTTGGTGATGCATGAGGAGACAGATGGAGAGAGCTGGGGGGTGGAGAGATAGTTTTTTGTGTCGCCAGCGTAGAGATGATACTGAAAGCCGTGGGAGGCAATCAACTGACCCAGGGAGGTGGTGTCGATTGAGAAAAGGAGAGGTCCAAGAACAGAATCTTGGGGGACACTGACAGAGAAAGGAAGAGAAGAGGAGGAAGTAGAGTTGTAAGTGACACTGAAGGAGCTGTGGGATAGGTAGGAGGAGCAAATCCAAAGAGAAGAGACCGCACTCCAAAGTCCAGGAAAAAAGTTTTAATGTGGACCAGCAAAAGTGAATTACAGACAGGTGAGATGGTCTGGCCATTCTCAGATACCTGTGAAGTCCGGAGTGTGGGAGAAGTCCTTCTTTTCCTCGCAATTGTGCACCAGCGAAGAGTATAGTCATGGAGACCAAAGGATTGGAGTTTTTTTTTTGAAGAGGGGGTGGTCCACTGTGTCAAAGGCAGCAGAGAGGTCCAGGAGTAGTAGTACAGAATAGTGCCCGTTAGTTTTAGACGTCAGTAGGTCATTTGTGAGTTTAAGGAGAACAGTTTCCGTGGAGTGTTGAGGGCGAAATCTGGACTGAAGGGGATCAAGAAGTTTATTCATGGTCATATGGTGACTCGGTTCTCGGTTGTAGACCAGTCTTTCGAGGAGCAAAAATAAAGGTTTGACCGCACTCTGAAGCTTGAAATACTTGTGGAAATGTATTGAAATGTAGTCAAATACATGCCAGGCAGACAAAAAGGAACAGGTCCACAATGGAACAGCAACTGGTGCTGTTCCATTGTGGACCTGTTCCTTTTTGTCTGCCTGCCATGTATTTGAATACATTTCAATAAATTTCCACAAGTATTTCAAGTTTCAGAGTGCGGTCACACCTTTGTTTTTGCTTCTGTTCCTGGATCAGGACAGAGTGAAGATTATGATAACTTGTTGATTGATGAGATAACTCAAATGGCAATGAAGGGAGAGGTTTTGATTATGGGTGACTTCAACATGCCTGACGTTAACTGAAATTCTCAAACTGCTATTACAAGCAGGAGCAGGGATGTAATGGAAGAACTGAATGGGGTTTCTTTAAAACAGTTAGTAAAAAGCCCAACCCGAGGTGATCATATTCTTGACCTAGTACTGACAAATGGGGATCAACTGTCTGATGTTGAGGTGGGGGAGAATTTGGGTTCTAGTGATCACCAATGTCTTTGGTTTGATATTAAAACAAGAACTGAAAAATCATATACAAAAACAAAAGTTTGGGATTTTAAAAGGACAAATTTTGCTGAAATGGGGAAATTTCTAAAAAATGAACTGAAAGGTTTGAGTAAAATGACAGGAGTAAGTAATCAGTGGGCACTATTAAAGTCTACCATCTTGGAGGCAACTAGGTTATATGTCAGGCAAGTTAGTAAGAATAAACGGAAGAAAAAAACAATATGGATCACCAAAGAGGTAAGTAGGATAGTAAAGGGAAAAAAAATTGCATATAGAAGATTCAAGGAAACAGGAGGTGCAGCTGACAGAGAGGAGTATAAAAATAGACAAAAGGAGGCCAAACACATTATCTGTGCTGCAAAAGCACCGAAAGAGGAGGAAATTGCTAAGTCTATTAAGGAAGGAGATAAAACCTTTTTTAGGTACATTAGTGATAGAAGGGAAAAATACAATGGGATCACCAAAATGAAAACTGGGCACAACACATATGTTAAGGGAGACCAGGATGTAGCAAACCATTTAAACAATTACTTC
>BLSH010334863.1:191283-202122 GCA_018402905.1 Glandirana rugosa
CACCACACTTGACCGGGAATGACTCCGATGGAATGTCTTCTTGAGGCACTCTGAGGGGGCTCTGCTGTTATGTGGAACTTGGGGGGCGGGGCCCTCAGCTGTTATGTGGCACTCTGGGGGGGGCTCTGCTGTTATGTGGCACCTCTGGGGGCTCTGCCATAGGGTGAGACTCTGATGTAAGGGAGGACTGTGATGTATAGGGAGAATATTGGGACTTTGATGTGAGGGAGGACTCTGATGTGAGTGTGGCGCTCATCCTGACTGCTGTACTGTATATGTTTTGTTTGTTGCTCCTGACCCACTTACTCTGTACATTATACTGTACATAGACCTGGCCAAAGTGTTCACTGTCTCAACAGTTGCTGCTTTTAATTAAGTTCTTCTGTAAGGTAGCCTCAGTAAGGGCCAGTTCACACCACATGCAGTCCAGTGCGTTTTTGTTTTTTTTTGCATTTCCAGTTCCAGAAAAAAAGAAGAACATGGTGCATTTTTCCTGCAGTGGACTGTACTGGAACGCAGTAAAAATGCATCAAAAATGCACCGGAATGCACTGGAACGCATCAAAAATGCACTGGACCTTAGTACAGTGAAACAAAAGCATCTGGAATGTATCTGGAAATGCATTATAAACATGCATGCATAAACTCATCCAGAACGGATCTGGAGGGCGTTTTTGTGGTCTGAACCAGCCATAAGACAATACCCCTTACTTTTTGATTTTTTTTGTGCATAAAAACATATGTAATGGAAACATTTATTTTAAAAACAAATGATCATTTGACTGAGATTTATTTGTGTCTGTGAGGTTATCAATTGCGACACAGTAATTCGAATTTTATGGGCACAAGGACTGTGGTATGTTTGCATTGTAAACAACAGACGCAGAGCAGATTCTGTTCAATCCTCCTTTCAGACTCTCCCACTGGCCATACCCATTGTTTGCCATGGTGCGCTATGCGTGCCGCAGGCCAGAATCTCCCTAATAGGGGGCCCAGGGGCCCATGATGCTGTTAAGGTGGTACTGCCCATGAGAGGCTCCTGGTGCCTTTACTGGGTTGCCAGCTTTAAGTCCTCTGTGACTATGAATGTCGCTGAGCTTTCTGCCCCACTGCATGGGTATGCCCACATTAATGTTGTGTCAAAAATATGGCTGCTGCGTGGCAGCCATCTGTAAGCCTGGGGGCCCCATATTCTTCTTTTGCCTGGGGGCTCCATGAGTTGTCAGTCTGCCCCTGCCCTACAGCGTTATACTGTAGATTTTCTCCCAACCCCTGTAACCCTGTAGCTATCAATTTAGTTGGTCAGCTTGTAAATGTGAAGACAAATAAATGAATAAAGGCTTCTGAATAAAAGAAGGAAATTCATTTATTTTATTGGAGATATTAACCATATTCAGTTGCCAGATTATAGGATTTTTCACTGTAGTAAGTCTTTAATTATGTAATTTGTTGCAGCTGCTGACTGCATGTGATCACAACACAATATGATTACACTAATTAGTACCAATGTGCAGAGAATCCCTGTACAAAGGCATTGCTTGACTGTGTTCACTCTAAAGCCTTGTACACACGGGACGACGATCATACGTACGATCGTCGTAAATCGAATGTTGCATAATGTATCTTGCATACTGACTGCACTACACAATCGTACGATGTAATTAGCATCTGGCCGTTCCTGACTTCTGAGCATGCGTGTTTTGCACAATACAACTTGTTGTACCAACTTCTCTGTACACACGATACAAGGGTCATATGAGCGCTTGTTGGTACGACCAAGTTTTCTAGTCTGCTCATACAACTCCCTTGTACGACCGTCGTATGTTCGACTGTTCTAATCGCGGATACGAACGATCGATATCGCATACAACGGTCGTTAGTACGACCTGTTGCATACGATCGACGTCCCATGTGTACGAGGCTTTACTTAAAGTGACTGCAAAAGACAAAGACCCTGAATGTATAGTCATTGCTTTTGGGCATTGTATTATTGTTAATATTTTTATTACTATTACTTTTCAGTGGGTTCATCCACATAGGGTAAATTATGTATATTTGATTTCTTACAAGAGAAGTTTGGACGCTACATAAGAAATTGAGCAAGTTCTGCACTTATTGGAGGCACCATGCCAGCGCTTTTCCCAGAACACATATGCCTGCTGACTCATAAGTACATTGTGCAAATTATAAATGTCATTAAGTATTCCTGTCTTATGGATGTGGTAAGCTGTTAAGGGGTCAGTAAAGTTAAAATACACGTTTCGATTATCTCATTCTCATTTTGTCTTCTATCCAGCAATCATAGAAAAGGATTGTAGAGAGGGCTCACTGAGCCAAACAGCCCAAATTTTAGGTGTCAACAATAAAATGATTTGTGGCTCAGAATTCTGATTTACTTACAGATTAAATCTTAACCACTTCCTTACTGGGCACTTAAACCCCCCTCCTGCTCGGACCAATTTTCAGCGCTGTCACTCTTTGAATGACAATTGCGCGGTCATGCGACATTGTACCCAAACAAAATTGACGTCCTTTTTTTCCCACAAATAGAGCTTTCTTTTGGTGGTATTTGATCACCTCTGCATTTTTTATTTTTTGCGCTATAAACAAATAAAGAGTGACGATTTTGAAAAAAGAACAATATTTTTTACTTTTTGCTATAATAAATATCCAAAAATAAAAAATAAAAAAACGAATTTATTCATCAGTTTAGGCCGATATATATTCTTCTACATATTTTTGGTAAAAAAAAAAATCACAATTGGCGTATATTGTTTGGGTTGCGCAAAAGTTATAGTGTCTACAAACTATGGACATTGGTTTATGGTGTTTTTATTTTATTTTTATTTTTTTACTGGTAATGGCGGTGATCTGCGATTTTTATCGGGACTGCGATATTGCGGCGGACATGCCGGATGTTTTTGACACTTTTTTTGACATTTATACAGCAATCAGATCTAAAAATAGAAACTGATTACTGTTTAAATTTATTCAATATTCAATCCTGCGCTTGAATAAACATAAAACATAAACCATGAAACATAAAACTATATGTGCCAGCAGACAGGTTTAGGTAAAACTATATAGCTATGTAAAAAAAAATTTCTGAAGCGCACCTTTCAATGGTATAAATCAATAGACAATAAACAAATGCATAAAGTTAAGCAAAGTCCTTATGAAAGGTGATGAGGGTATGATCTCAAACGTGCGTCCCGTCACCAGTGACCCCGCCACACACCGCCGCTTACCAGATCACACCGACCCCCTATTACGGGGGGTCAGTATTCGCCTTAGATGTATGAATATAAACGGTAATCTCCACACCGTTCCTTCAATATCACTGTGGGACAACACCCCTTCAGACTTTTTTCCTTATAGAGATCCTTCTCGGTCCGATCACATGATGGATAAAAGAGAAGACCCGATAGTGTAAACGGTACAACACTATTTATTTCCAAAAACTGTTTAAAATGTGCACTCACGTTTAAAAGGTGTAAGCAGTGCTTTGTGATTCCCAACGGTGCGGTGTTCAGCTACTAAGATGACGGACGATCTCCATGTTCCTGGTCCCGTAGCGTACGGTGTGAGGCTCCTCCCAATGCGTTTTATCATCAGCGTGATGTTGTCAGGAGCATGGCTTGCGACGCGACGTCCCGCCTTATAAGACCAGGACACAGGAAATACAATGTGTTCCACTGCTCCTAACCTGGAGCCAGCAGACCGGAACTACAACATGTTAAAGTGCCCTAGCTCTCCACTGACTGCAGAGTGGGCAAGTAAACACATGACTCGTACCAAAGCGACATCAGTCGTATAAAATAAACATAAAATTTACATTAAATTTCTCCATGCTAGAAGAACCAGGAACCAGGAGAAGTGACATCTAGTGTCCAGATAACAATAGGCCCCGCCATAGAATTATAATTAAAAATCATACATTAAGATAAACCATATGGCAATATGCATATACACACATCAGGTGCACTTAATTGCACCCAGGACAAACTGACAATTTAGACCAAATAGAAAATGATTTGGATATACTACTGTTACATGATTTAACACAATTCCCTCACTAAAACACTTCTAAAAAAGTTAAAATATTTTGTCAAATAAAACAAGAGAGAAACGGAAACATGACAACAAAGGAGAAATAGGGAAAGAACATTGATGTGGTGAATTCATGCATTACTTATAAGCGCATTCACATCCCACTCGATGTTCAGCCCAAAAGGAGCAAAAGAACGCAAAGTATAAATCCAGAATGTTTCCAACCTGGATATCTCTTGCCCCTGTTATTGCCCCTCCAGCCTGGGGTGAAATGGTCAATGGCCAACACCCTGGTTCCGCTTGGGTTCCTCCCATGGTGTATCAGATAATGCTTGGACACACTATGATTGGGGAAACCCTTACGGTTATTATTAAAGTGCTTGTTAACCCTAATCTGCAGGGTGCGTATAGTCATACTTTTATGGTATGAAATCTCTGAAAGAAAGGAACGATATAGTTGTTAGGCCTGCAGACAAAGGAGGTGGCATCGTGGTCTTGGACCACGATGCCTACCGACAGGAAATGGAAAGGCTTTTGTCTGACAGGGATACCTATTTACCTTTGGCCAATAACCCTACGACCCTGTTCAAAAAGGATTTGACTAAGTTGGTGGACTATGGATTTAGGGAAGGTATCATCTCCAAGAAGGAGAAAGCATTTTTTAAAAATGTTATTTATTTATTTATTTTTAACACTGTACCTTTAAAAAAAATCTGATCACTTTTATTGCTATCACAAGGAATGTAAACATCCCTTGTGATAGTAATATATGGTGACAGGTACACATTTTGGATTGCTGGAGGGTCTAAAAGACCCCCCATCCCTCCTTTGCACTTCAAAGTATTCAGACCGCCAAAAACGGCGATTCTGAATACTGTCATTTTTTTAAAATTGGCGCCGTTAGCCACCAAGTAAACCAGACGTGATGTTGTGACGTCGCTTCCGGAATTTGCTGAAGGAGACCCGATTGGGGCTGATTCCGGCTTCTGTCGGGTCTCCTTCTAGCTGGCGGAGGCGCCGGATCGTCGCACTGGTCTCCCGGAGGGACGGGAGGCCGGAGAAGAGTGGTGGAAGGCAGCGGGAGGGGGGTTGCCCCCTCCCGCCCCCTGGGATAACGGCCGAGCGGCTCCCGAGGCGGATCGGTCATCATCCCCGGATAGCTGACCGTCCACTCTAAAAAACGATACCGGGATATAGCCTGCAGCTGCAGGCTATGTCCCGGTACAGCCAATCAAAACCAGCCACCGCCTATTTATGGCGCTGGTTGGGAAGTGGTTAATCTGTGTCCGGTTTTAACTATTTTTTAACCTATGTTCCAATAAAATGTTTGCAACTAATACCTTACACTCTATATGCTAATTTACTATTGGAGGGTGCCTTACCGTTAAAATTCCAGGGGTAAACTTGTTCGAGTCTATACATTATTTAGGGATGTGGTAATTGGCAGTCCTCATCACCTCAAACCCAACTGACCCTATTGGGTTTTAGTACTAATTAAGTAGCCAAACCCCTATTCTTCATCTCTAGAAAGGTCAAACGGGCAATGATCACAACCATCGGTGAGATGTAGTATGATCCCTCTATGGAACTTTGACTGCCCCTCCTTATCTTCAGACCAGCCACACCAATCGCCATGGACCGATAAAGGGAAAAAGATTCTCCACTAGTGTAAAATCACTTAACAGTTTAAAAGTTGCACTTATATCCATATATAAAATATAAACTCCAACTGTACAGTCTCTTGACGGCAAAACAATACACCCACACTTCCGAGGTCAGTGTAAACGTGAAGCGTCAGCACGCAGAACCGCCAAATATTTTTCACCATTTCACGTGGACTTTATTGATTATATTGCATTTTCCTAATTAATCTTCTATCTACAGCGGCTTTGTTGGTCTGCACTTACAGATTAAAGGCTGTTCACTTAGCAAAGTTAAAGTTCACTTCCAAAACTGTATATTTATTTCGTAACATTAATGATAATAAAAAAGGGAACTTGAGTCAACTCAGCATGTCCAATCGCGTGCAATGAAATTTATTAAAAAAATACAGGATTCTTACTAGATATGTGCAATTAGTTTTGTCCCAAATTTGTTTTTTAATCAATTTCAACAAATCCATTAATGCGGAAATATCCCAATTTCAGAAATTCGAATTTCCAAATTTTTCAGAATTTTGGGTAATTCGAAATTCGAAAATCTGAAAAATCGGAAATGTGGAAATTCAAAAATTCGGAAATTCTAAAAGCTGAAAATTTGAGATTTAAGAATTCAGAATTTCAAAAATTCAGAATTTGAATATTCGTAAATTCGAAAATTCAGAAATTTAAAAAAGCGAAATTTGGAAATTCTGAAATTTGAGAATCCAAAAATAAGAATGAAAATCTGATAATTCAAAAGAACAAAAATCTGAAAACAAAATCCAAAAATTTGAAAACCCGAAAATGTGAAAATCTGAAATAATAACTTACCTATAATTTAATAGTAGTAGTTATTGGAATTTACATTCAAATTTGGCTTAGTGAACGTAACAAACACAATTTTTCCGAAGTTACGAATTATCCAAAATAACGAAGGCTGTATCTAAACAAATGGAACGTAAGAAATTAATAATAATAAATAACAAAAATTTTATTATTATTATTTATTAATTTGCTCTGTGCCATTTGTTTAGATGCAGCATTCGTTATTTTGGAAAAATTTGTAACTTTGGATAAATTCATATTCGCTTTGTTCACTAACAGCCAAATTTGAAAGGAAATTCCAATACTTATAATTTAATGATTATCATTAGTTAGTTATTATTTCAAATTTTCGGATTTCCTTTCTTATTTTTGGATTTTCGGATTTTCGAATTTCAGAATTTTTGAATTTCAGAATTTCCAAATTTTTGGATTTTCTGATTTTAAAATTTTCGAATTTTCGAATTGTTGAATTTCCAAATTTTGAAATTCCGAATCTTCACATTTTCAAATTTCCGAAAAAAACAAAAAAAAAAATGAAACGAAAATGAACACATTTTTCGGCAGTACACATGTCTAATTTTTACTATAAAATGCTTGGTTAATAGAAGTGAGCACAGATTCATTTTATTTACTAAGCACAGTAACCATTCACTTTGTAGATCAAACATCTCTATTTTTAGTAAATCAAATCAACTAAAGCCCCATAAACACGGGCCGAATGTCAGGCAGCATCGAACAGTTCAATAGAAACGAATTGACCTTCGGGCCGTGTGTATGGCAGCTGTTCGGTCAGCTTCTGTCGAAGGGGCATGACCGAGAAAGGTCTGCAAAACCGGCTCCTGATCAGCGCTCTCAGCCAATAGAGTGTTCTGGTGGAGGGACCATCCACCTGTCAGAACACAAGAGAACAGCAGGGAAGATCGCTGTGCTTATAGTTAGTACAGCGGATTGTTAGTACAGCGGCTCAGATCTGAGTTGTCCATTTTATTCGTACAGCCCGTTGGGTTGAAGGAAAAAGAGCTAGCAGTGTGTATTAGTTATAAGGCTTTTGCACTGCTCCATTGAGTTAAAAAACACATCAGAAATACACATGGTTTGAAGACATCAGGACCATAGAATGCGAGGCTGCAGGGACCGGTTTAGCTGCAGGGAGGAGTGGAGGATTGGTTTAAGTAAATGTTTTTTTCCCCCTAGACCCAAACGGGAGTAACCCTTCCAGTGCAGGCACAGCCCCACTGCAAAAGATCATTTTTTTAGTCGCCCAGAGTTGGGCTTTAAATAAAAACAAGTTCACCTTATTTACGTTGATTAACTTTACTGTGTAAATATTCATTTTGCAAAGTGAGCAACCAGTTCTGTTTCAAATGCAGCTTTATGGAATGACCATAGTCTGCATAGACCCAGTCTGTCTTGATTGCATGGACACCTGCTGATTTGGCATCATTCACAGGCAGCTTTACTCTTCAATAAGACATATAAGTTGAATCCAAACTATTTTCACTTCAGGCAAGTGCAGTACAGAGGTTGTTTTACCAGTTTTTTGAAAAGTAAGAAGACAATGACTTCCCATCTTGGTGAAGAAATAATACTAAGTCAGATAACATGGAAGAAACAGGTGTTCCCTTTAATAATGATCCAATAATATGCAAGGAAAATACTATTTTTCTATTTTCTTTACATATGGTCATCCTATTTGCTAAACGTAGTTAACATTCCTTTAGTGAATAAACATTATGTCCCTGACAATGTCATCCTATGATGATATGCGCTGGGAGGAGCCTAGGTTGTGACGCAGGAGCAGGTTCGAGGACACCACGACCATCTTTGTGGTGGGGAACGCTGGAAGCTCCCCTTGTATATACCAGGCGCTTGAACTACCAATGAAACGTGAGTGTTTTACCTTTTTAATCAAATAAATTGCTTGACATACTACATCAAAAGCGCATCTCCTTGCTTTTATCGGATCTGTACTTGGGTGACCATCTGACTACAGTGAGCGGAACATTGTGGTTTTAACCATCCCCAGATGCTGTGGCTTACCTATTGGTCTAACTAGAGCGATATTATCCTATCCAAAAGGCTTGTTTGACCCGCGTCATAAGGGTCCCTTGGAGTCGGTAAGAGACAGTGTGTTTTGGGTGACGGTGATGGGTCTCCTACCTCTTCCTGCTGAGCAATACAGAAGATCATTACCTTTCTGTCATTTCATATATATGGATTAATTATTATATGGACTTTGATTACTAGCGCTGCACCAATCTCATTCATAGTAAATAAACATTATTATCTCAGAGCATTTTATTTTATTAAGAATGAAATATCTATTAAAGCTAAGTATTAAAAAAAAATGTGTTTAGAGTCTTAGTGACGTCACCACGTTCATGAGCATTGGGGTAGCAAGCTTGTTTTAAATGCCCGCCAGCGTTCTTACATACAGAAGTGTCTGATAAATGCTCACAAACATTTTAAGCAGTACTTTCACTATTGCCCATTTACACTCACCTGTTTTTCTGCTTGTTTCTCTACATCTGACTATGCAGAATCACATTCTTTAACCACTTCTCGACCAGCCGCCACACTTATACTGCGGCAAGGTGGCTCAATCCCGCAAATCGCTGTAGGTGTACGTCGGCTCATGCACCCGCTTTTGTAGGTGCACGCTCCCATTGGCCAGCAGGGGAGCCAATCAACGGGTGGGGCGAACTCGATGTCCACCGGTCACCCACGATCCTTCCCCGCAGTGACAGAACAGGGATCTGCCTGTGTAAAGAAGGCAGATCTCCGTTCTGACATGGGAGATCACACAGATCCTGTCTTTCTGCTATGCAGGAACATGGATCTGTGTGTTTCCCCAGCCACACAGTCCCCCATACAGTTAGAAAACACAAACAGGGAACACATTTAAACCCTTGATCGCCCCTGATGTTAACCCCTTCCATGCCAGTGCCATAAGTACAAAAACAGTGCATATTTTTAGCACTGATTACTGTAATAATGTCACTGGTTCCCAAAAAAGTGTCAAAAATGTTAATTAGGTGTCCGATCCGACTGCCGCAATGTCTAATGCCATAAATCTATCCCCTACTTTGTAGACACCATAACTTTTCTGAAAACCAATCAATATACGTTTATTGTGATTTTTTAACCAAAAATATGTAGCAGAATACATATCAGCCTAAACTGATGAATACATTTTTTTTTTTACTTTTTTTTTTTTTTAAATGTTTTATAGCAGAAATTAAAAATATATATTTTTTTCAAAATTGTCGCTCTTTGTTTATAGAGCAAAACATAAAAGGTGATCAAATACCACCAAAAGAAGGCTCTATTTGTGGGAAAAAGGACATCAAATTTGTTTGGGTACAACGTCACATGACCGCGCAATTGTCAGTTAAAGCGACGCAGTGCCATATTTCAAAAAATGGCCTGGTCAGGAAAGGGGGTAAATCCTTCCGGGGCTGAAGTGGTTAAAATTGTCCCTGTTCAAACTTGTACACCCTCTCACTCACCCTTTGTTTTATGTTCTATGATCAAAGAAATACATGAGCTTTTTTTTATAGTATTCAGGCATTCTTGATCCAATGGACTTTAATGGGAATACCTCTAAACATGCAAAACCCTTTAGTGATACATTTTTACACATTTTTATGCCTGAAAAATTCCTCTTTGTCTATAGAACTGCTCTCTTTCCCCTGACTAGCCTAAGATTTAGACTCCTGATGCTTGATACATGTGCAAAAACACCTACAAAATGCCTGTAATATATCTATGTACACCCGAAAAATGCCTAAAAAATGTCTCAAGATTACCAGGAATACATTCTGCTTACACTCTGCTTAGGTATGAATGCAGGGATAGGTGTATACCAGTGGAGGCTCGTCCATTGGGGCTCATGGGGCAGCGCCCCACCACCAGTTTGCAGTAAAAAGAAAAAAAAATCAGTTTGCAGAAAAAAAAAATCACCAGTTTGCAGGGAAAAAAAAGCACCAGTTTGCAGAAAAAAAAATAAAATCACCAGTTTGCAGAAAAAAAATCACCAGTTTGCAGAAAAAAAATCACCAGTTTGCAGAGAAAAATAAAATCACCAGTTTGCAGAGAAAAATAAAATCACCAGTTTGCAGAGAAAAATAAAATCACCAGTTTGTAGAAAAAAAAAGAAAATCACCAGTTTGCAGAAAAAAAAATAAAATCACCAGTTTGCAGAGAAAAATAAAATCACCAGTTTGTAGAAAAAAAAATAAAATCACCAGTTTGCAGAAAAAAAAATAAAATCACCAGTTTGCAGAAAAAAAAATCACCAGTTTGCAGAGAAAAATAAAATCACC
>BLSH010334863.1:222808-240974 GCA_018402905.1 Glandirana rugosa
GATACTAAGTGGTCTCCGTATAGTCTGGACTCGTCTGATGACAAGATTTACCTCACATCACCGTCACCTGTCCGAAAAGATTAATCCGACGCCGACAAAAAATTGTCCAAGGGGTGGCGCGCGGCAGAAAAGTGCCGCCGTCAGCCCCTCGGGACGCGCTTAGCGGCATTTATTCGCCGCTAGACGAAAACGTGGGCGACGTAAGGACCCCTCACACGGACGCCGAGCCCGCCTGGGCTACAGGCGGCCGCTCGGCGCTACTCGCCGATGTCCCTTTCTTACCCCTTGGCGGCACAAATGTAGCCGCCAAGGGGCGGGACAGTCACCCCGTACTCTCTAGATGACTAGGGACAGTGACACTAGTCAATAGATCTAACTGATCACAGTGACAGGGATCAGTAGATCTCTCATGCCCCACTGACAGGGCGGGGAACCGCCGATGTAAACACGGCGGTTCCCCATTCTTTCCCTGTAGCCGCTCATCGCGGCTCGCCGGCGGACATCGGGTCCGCCCGAGCCGCAGGCACACTCCCCAGGAATGCAGCGGGTGCAAAAGCAGATCGCCGCTTATTTACGGCGATTCGCGCAGGGCTCCCCGACTGCCGCCGTGAAAAGACGGCGCGCGGTGGGGAACCTGTTAAAAAACAGCCGCAGCCTAATTAGAAAAGCCTGTCCACTGCCACTACACTCCATTTAGAACAGTAGTCTGCTCAGGTCTGATATGCCTCTGGTGAATCATAGCTAGAGCTCTTCAATTAGCAAAGTCCATACTAATTGGATAGCCCTACCTCTGATTTAGCAGCAGGTGTTCAGACTTCTGCCGAGAGTAAAAGGCGCCGAGTACATAGTGGCAGGTTTTCTGTATTTGACTATTTTTCTTAACTTCCATTCTGAATTAATGGGACTATACCCAGACAATTTTCTATCACATACATGTACAAACTGTCTGGTGGGTAAGACTTTCTATTTGCTGTTGATGTAACTACACTGAGCAAAATTACAAACGCAACACTTTTCTGTTTGCCCCTATTTATCATGAGCTGTACTTAAAGATCTACAACTTTTTCTATGTACACAAAAGGCCTATTTCTCTCAAATATTGTTTGCAAATCTGTCTAAATCTGTGTTAGTGAGCACTTCTCCTTTGCCCAGATGATCTATTCACCTCACAGGTGTGGCATCTCTAGATGCTGATTAGACAGCATGATTATTGCACAGGTGTGCTTTAGGCTGGCCACAATAAAATGCCACTCTAAAATGTGCAGTTTTATCACACAACACAATATGACAGATGTCACAAGTTTTGAGGGATCGTGCAATTGGCATTATGGCATTCCAGAGCTGTTGCCCTTGAATTAAATGTTAATTTCTCTGCCCTAAGCTATCTTCAAAGGTGTTTCAGAGAATTTGGCAGTACATCCAACTGGCCTCACAACCGCAGACCACGTGTAACACACCAGCCCAGGACCTCCACATCCAGCATCTTCACCTCCAAGATCGTCTGAGACCAGCCACCCGGACAGCTGCTGCAACAATCGGTTTGCATTACCAAAGAATGTCTGCACAAACTGTCAGAAACCGTCTCAGGGAAACCCATCTGCATGCTCGTCATCCTCATCGGGGTCTCGACCTGACTGCAGTTCATCATCATAACCCACTTGAGTTGGCAAATGCTCACATTCAATGACGTCTAGCACTTTGGAGAGGTGTTCTCTTCACAAATGGATCACGGTTTTCACTGTACAGTGCAGATGGCAGACAGCGTGTATGGCACCGTTTGGGTGAGTGGTTTGCTGATGTCAACGTTGTGGATCGAGTGACCCATGGTGGCTGTGGGGTTATGGTATGGGCAGGCGTATGCTATGGACAATGAACACAGGAGCATTTTATAGATGGCATTTTGAATGCACAGAGATACAGTGACAAGATCCTGAGGCCCATTGTTGTGCCATTCATCCACGACCATCACCTCATGTTGCAGCGTGATAATGCACGGCCCTATGTTGCAAGAATCTGTACACAATTCCTGGAAGCTAAAAACATCCCAGTTCTTGCATGGCCAGCATACTCACCGGACATGTCACCCACTGAGCATGTTTGGGATGCTCTGGACGGCATATACAACAGCATGTTTCAGTTCCTGTCAATATCCAGTGACTTTGCACAACCATTGAAGAGGAATGGACAAACATTCCACAGGCCACAATCAACAACCTGATCAACTCTATGTGAAGGAGATGTGCTGCACTGCGTGAAGGAAATGGTGGTCACACCAGATACTGACTGGTTTTCTGACCCCCCGGTCCCCCCAATACAGTAAAACTGCACATTTTAGAGTGGCCTTTTCTTGTGGCCAGCCTAAGGCACACCTGTGCAATAATCATGCTGTCTAATCAGCATATTGATATGCCACACCTGTGAGGTGGATGGATTATCTCGGCAAAGGAGAAGTGCTTACTAACACAGGTTTAGGCAGATTTGTGAACAATATTTAAGAGAAATAGGCACTTTGTGTAAATAAAAAAGTCATAGATCTTTAAGTTCAGCTCCTGATAAATAGGGGCTAACACAAAAGTGTTGTGTTTATAATTTTGCTCAGTGTATTATGTCGGTGGCAATGCCAGCATATAAACAAGCTATAGCAGCCTGTAGCCTCTTTACATTTTCACTTCTGGCTGCCAATTCAGAAGCAGAAGTGATCACTCCTTCATGTGAATGAAGGGAAGTGAACACTCCTTCGTGTGAATGAAGGTGGCACACTACCCCCCCCCCCACACACACACACACACTGTCCCTCCTGGGTGCCTGGGACCTTCTTGGAGGGTATCAGTATGACGAGCAGTGGGAGATCAGCTAACATACATTCTCTGATCTCTCCTGGCCAAATAGCACCCGGAAGTGCTCAGTTTTGAGCACTTCTGGGTTTGGAGCTGTCAAACTTGGCTCCTCTGACCAGCATAGAAGCTGATCAAGCATGGTTTGCACAGTCTAATGAACTTCTGATGTCCCTTTAACTCCTTTAAGCTGACTGTATACATCCTTTTTACCCCAGAGGAACCCTTTAAATAATGTTCAGGTCTTGAGGAACCCTTACAAAAACCTATTCATCAGGGATTAATGAGAAAAATGAAGTTTACAATGGAGGTCAGTGGGAAGAACATCCCCCTTACAGTGGATATCAGAATGCCACCTTTCGGACAGCTAAAAAGATCATTGGGGTCATGCCGCTGACTCTGCAAAGCGGTTTTGGCCCTGGATCTAGGCAGGTAACATCAGATAGGAGGTCTATCAGCCACAGCTCAAGGAACCCCTAGCAACCTCTATAGTTGAGTAGGGCTGGTATACATACTGTATATGTGTACCTTTGTGCGTGAGCATGCTGAATCATGCAACAGAATGGACAACGAGCTGTCACCAACAGCTCCTGGTCTTAGAGTAGCTCAATCATGCAATTCTGGCTCTCAATCACAGCCCTGGCATCTTATTCATGTGATCATTGTGATATTCATTCACAATGATCACTAGTATGAGCAGTCTTTTCTCTGTATAGCATTGAGATACACTAGAGGTCATTTTTTACACTGGATCTTTTTGGTAGCTTTCTGCCAGCAGGATCGTTCATACTTGTCCATGCCCCCCATCCCTGGTTTATCCATTCAGCAAAATATTAGACGAAAATACTTGTAGCACTGCCCCTGTAGGGATTGCTGTGTGTAGAATTTCCAGGGCTTTTCCCTTCTTATCTTGTAGCCTGTTGCTAATGGTTATCACACAACCGCTCGTACTCTCATTTGCTCATTTCCAATAATCAATCCAGGGTTTTGTTTTTTTTTATATTTAGAGTATTGTTGGAACTTGGATAGGAGAAGGGAATAGTGGGATACTCCAACTAAAACTAATTACAATTGACGACTACTCTCACTCCGCCTCAATGGTCGAACAAGAACACAGGGACATGACCTCAAAATAACTGGAGGAAAGTTCAAAATTAATCTTATAAAATATTATTTTAGTGAAAGGGTGGTTGATGATTGGAATAAACTACCAACAGAGATAGCGAGACAGTCAACAGTACATGGCTTCAAACATGGGATAAACATAAACCTATAGTCAGACAACAAGGTTAATGAAGAAACCCCCCTCCCCAAAAAAACAAAATAAAATGGGCAGACTCGATGGGCAACTCAGTCATTTTGTGCCGTCACTTTTTTATGTTTTTAGGTTAGATGTGGTAACAGATTTGCTGCTATACCATACAACACTTGTATGGGAAGAATAAGTCATTTGCTTGCTCTGGCAGCAGACTTGGTGAAATTGTTTATCTTCAGAACACTCACTAGCATCCCCTTTTTGACAACACCCATCCTCTGACTCTACTAGCTGAAGAGGTGGCCCTCACAGGACAGGCCCCATGACACAGTTCTGTAGGCACTGTAGACTGAAGCAGATCTTTCCTAATGTGCAGGACATCTGGGTAGAAACTATTCTCAGATTCAGGCCATCAGGTCAGGCACCTGAGGCTACATGACAGCTTTTATAGAGGAGGGGCACCTCTGGGACCCCACTCTCCAGCCTCAAGCACATGTGCCCTTGGCATATGCACAGTGACCCAGCATGCACTGAGGCACTTTCCTCTGCCAATAGCCAGTGCTGTAACTATGCCTGTACTGTCATTTGTCAGGTTTCCTCCCACTGTCCAATATTCCCCCCTATTAGACCAGTGTGAAACATTCAGATAACATGAGCAGCACCTGAACACCATGAGCAGACCCTACCAATGGATCCCTGCTTCCTGGTAGGCAGAGAGCATCTACATTTACCTGACAGTCTTCCTGGTAAGCAGAAAGACCCAAAAACTATACTCTCTTCTAGCACCTACCAAGAAGGGTGCTACATGCTAAAAGTTATTTCTGTAGTCTTGAACTTCATGTAGCAGCAATGTCTGGCAGCTCAGTGGTCTAAAGGATGAATAGAGAGGAGAGGGCTAGTAAAGTTGACAGTATGACATTCTGTTGTCTGAATTTATTCCCAGCATTCCTTTTTCTTTGTGAATGCTGAACACCGGGGGTTATGTACTATGTAGTGTACAACTCGTATAACAGAGTAAATTTGCTGTCCCCTCAAAATAACTCAACACACAGCCATTAAAGTGGTAGTAAACCCTCCTATCATTTTCAGCCAAGGAAGCTGCCATCTTGGCCTCTGTTTAATCTACAACTGCCTTGATGCTGCACATGTGATCAGCTATTACACCAGCCATTGGATGGTTTGACAGTTTGGTTTAGAGCACAACCAATGGGAGTGTTACATTTCCGGCACATGCCGGAAATGTGACTGGTTTTTAACCTGTTAAATGCATGCGTTTACTACCGCTTTAATGTCTAAACCTATGGCAACAAAAGTGAGTACACCCCTAAGGTCTCATTTACACTGCTGCTGGTAAATGGACGTTTAGAAGCATTTGGGCATTTTTTTTTCAGCTGCCCCTGAACTTTCCTCTAAGTTATCTTATCAGTATATTTACACAGGGTCGTTTCCAGGCAGTTACGTTTAAAGGATTTTTTTGGAACGCAAAAAATGGGTTCAGACGCCAGTTCAGAGGCATTTGAAACGCCAAACAGGTTGTAAACGCTGCTAAACGTGCCTAAACGAGGTAACTCGCATCTAGGACTGCTCCTAGACGCGAATGCGCCAAAACGCTGCTGAACGCGGCAAAGCGGCCGTTTTAGACGCCGGCTTCTAGCTTCGTTCAAAGGAGCTTGAAATAGCGTCCTGTGTAAATGGAGCCTTAGTGAAAATGTCCAAATTGGGCCCAATTAGCCATTTTCCCTCTCTGGTGTCATGTGATCTGTTAGTGTTACAAGGTCTCAGGTGTGAATGGAGAGCAGGTGTGTTAAATTTGGGGTTTTTGCTCTCACTCTCTTATACTGGTCACTGGAAGTTTAACATGGCACCTCATGGCAAAGAACTCTCTGCTGAGAAAAAGAATTGTTGCTCTACATAAAGATGACCTAGGTTATAAGAAGATTGCCAAGACCCTGAAACTGAGCTGCAGCACAGTGGCCAAGACCATATAGCAGTTTAACAGGACAGGTTTCACTCAGAACAGGCCTCGCCATGGTCAACCAAAGGAGTTGAGTGCATGTGCTCAGCATCATATCCAGAGCTTGTCTTTGGGAAATAAATGTATGAGTGTTGCCAGCATTGCTGCAGAGGTTGAAGGGGTGGGGGGTCAGCCTGTCAGTGCTCAGACCATATACCGCACACTGCATCAAATTGGTCAGCATGACTGTTGTCCCAGAAGGAAGCCTCTTCTAAAGATGATGCACAAGAAAGCCTGCAAACAACATGGATTACTGGAACCATGTCCTGCTGTCTGATGAGACAACAAAGATAAACTTATTTGGTTCAGATGGTGTCAAGCATGTGTGGTGGCAACCAGGTGAGGAGTACAAAGACAAGTGTGTTTTGCCTACAGTCAAGCATGGTGGTTGGAGTGTCATGGTCTTAATCTTGGGCTGCATAAGTGCTGCTGGCACTGGGGAACTACAGTTCATTGAGGGAACCATGAATGCCAACATGTACTGTGACATACTGAAGCAGAGCATGATCCCCTCCCTTTGGAGACGTGCAGTATTTCAACATCATAATGACCCCAAACACACCTCCAAGATGACCACTTACTTGCTAAAGAAGCCCTGGGTAAAGGTGATGGACTGGCCAAGCATGTCTCCAGACCTAAACCCTATTGAACATCTGTGGGGCATCCTCAAATGGAAGGTGGAGGAGCACAAGGTCTCTAACATCCACTAGCTCTGTGATGTTGTCATGGAGGAGTGGAAAAGGACTCCAGTGGCAAACCTGTGAAGCTCTGGTGAACTCCATGCCCAAGATGGTTAAGGCAGTGCTGGAAAATAATGATGGCAACAAAAAATATGAACACTTTGGGCCCAATTTGGACATTTTCACCTGGGGGTGTACTCGCTTTTGTTGCCAGTGGTTTAGACAGTAATGGCTCTGTGTTGAGTTATTTTGAGGGGACAGTAAATTTACACTGTTATACAAGCTGTACGCTCATTGCTTTACATTGCAGCAAAGTGTCATTTCTTCAGTGTTGTGACTTGAAAAGGTATAATAAAATATTTACAAAAATGTGAGGGGTGTACTTACTTTTGTGAGATACTGTGTATATAAACGTATATATTTGAGTTCAAACCATTCATAAAAATATGATATTTATTCAGCTTGATGTAGTGACTGAGTTTGTTATATGATGTACATTAAAAAAAAAAGGATTTGCCGCGTTCTATTAATCAACAGACAGGTCTATCTGGAAGGAATAACTGACTAGACAAAACCTTTCTGAGCCAGGTTAAACAAAAAATATTATTATTATATAACACAATGCAGTGTGCACATAATAGTAATTTACAGTATAACAGCATTCAAGCTTTCAGTCAACTGCATTTAGATCAGTAAATATATGAATTATGATTGACTGATAAGGGTTTCACAACCTTGCATTATGTCCTTTCACTTACTTTTTTATAAGGACAATCTAATCACCTGGAAAATAATATGTTCTATAGATGACTTATACTGCATATGGTTATTTTGCTGTTATTTATTTGTATAGTTATATATTTTATTTATATATTTTATATTTATGTAAGTTATTCACAAGCAATGACAAAGCTGACAGATATAAAAGACATAAATAAATGCATCTCTGTATTCATTAAAGTGATTGTAAGCCTCAGATATGAAATATGAACAAAGCATATACCTCTTTGGTGTGTACTTATCTCAAGAGCACTGACTTTTTGTCTGCGGACAGTGCAGTAGGTTGCGTGTTTTAACTCCTCCAGATCCGCCGAAGTACGGCTCCAGCGTGGATCTGAATTTCCGGGACGACGTTCATGGACGTCGTCCCCTGTGCATGCTCCCAGCACGCCCCTGGCACTCGATGTCCGCTCGAGACCCGCGATCGCCTGACAGAGCTGCAGAATGGGGAACCGCCGATGTAAACACGGCGGTTCTCCATTCTGTTACAGGGGACATGACAGATCTACTGATCCCTGTCACTGGGATCAGTTTGTTCTGTTATGTCCCGGCCAGCCCCGCCCCCCCACAGTTAGAACACATGCAGGGAACACAGTTAACCCCTTCACTGCCCCCTTAGTGTTAACTCCTTCACTGCCAATGACATTTATACAGTAATCAGTGGATATTTAAATTTCTGATCGCTGCATAAATGTCCCAAAAAAGTGTAAAAAACGTCCGACATGACCGCTGCAATATCGCAGTCCCGATAAAAATCACAGATCGCCGCCATTACTGGTAAAAAAAATAAAATAAATAAAAACGCCATAAATCAATTCCCATAGTTTGTAGACGCGATAACTTTTGCGCAAACCAATCAATATACGCCAATTGCGATTTTTTTTTTACCAAAAATATGTAGAAGAATATATCTCGGCCAAAACCTGATGAATATTTTTTTTTTTTTTGGATTTGTATTATAGCAAAAAGTAAGAAATATTGTTATTTTTTGCAAAATTGTCGCTCTTTTTGTTTATAGCTGCGTTCAGAAATGACGCAGAGGTGATCAAATACCACCAAAAGAAAGCTCTATTTGTGGGAAAAAAAGGATGCTATTTATGTTTGGGTACAACATCGCATGTCCGCGCAATTGTCATTTAAAATGCAACAGCGCTGAAAGCCGAAAATTGGTCTGGGCAGGAGGGGGTTTAAGTGCCCAGTAAGCAAGTGGTTAAGCAACAGAGATCAGGGATCACAGCATCCCTCTATGGCCATCCAGCTCCATCCATCCACCCTTGGTCTTCTCAGTGTAGCTGTGGCTCTGCACCACTAGGGGGAGTAGGAATACCACCATGCCATTAGATAGCCGCCAGATCCGAGACCAGAGGTGGCAGTGTGACATCAGCGTATAGCTCAACGCTGTTGTGCCAAAGCACTTCCTCAGGGGGCACTAAAGTGGTTGAAAATAAAGTCTACGCTATCCATAGGTTAAACAAAAATCTCTTTATATTATATATGTCCAAGAAAACTAACAATGAATATGTTTTCAGGGCAGAGCTATATAAGAAGTTATCCCTGTTTGGCTGGAAAGTTACAGTTTCCACCTTATACGATTGTTGGACACCATAGTGTGTACTTGTCTCAATCTAGAGTGCTAAGTATAATTTCTCTCTGCTGCTTCTTTCCTCTGCTATCAGTATGAGTCACTTCTGACACATTTTCCTGACACCAAGAGAAAAGAGGTGACAGGGGAGGAATCTCCAGCTGATTGACAGCCTCAGCTCTGTTTCTGTGTGCTGTTTGAAGGGGTTGTGTCCCTTCCCTCCAATCAGCTCTCAGAGCTCTCCTCACTGAGCCCTGCAGTGTGTAACTTCAGCTCTCCGCCCCCTTTTTTCTGACTGCTCAGACAAGCTTTAGGCCTCATTTACACTGATGCTGGTAAACGGACGTTTAGAGGTATTTGGGCGTTTTTTTCAGTTGCCCCTGAACTCTCCTCTATGTTATCTTATAAGTACATTTACACAGGGTCATTTAAGGTCGTTTCCAGGCAGCTGAGATTAGAGGCTTTCCTTGGAACGCAAAAAAATTGGTTCAGACGCCAGTTCAGAGGCATTTGAAATGCCAAGCAGCTTGTAAATGCACCTAAACGTGGTAACTTGCGTCTAGGAGCATTTCATTTACAGGCGTTTCCATTAAAAAAAAAAGGCTCCTAGATGCGAACGCAGCTAAACGCGGCTTAACACAACGGTAGCGACTTCTGTATACGTTCGCTTCTGCATGCAAGCTCGGTGGGACAGGGTGCTTTACATTTTTTTTCCTCATTTATTTCACATTTTATTTTTTATTTTTACACCATCCATTTAAAAAAAAATTGAGTCACTTTTATTCCTAGTACAAGGAATGTAAACATTGAAAATATGTACTGATGTACTGACAACCTCATTTCTTGAGGCCCATAAAATGTCAGGACAGTACAAATACCCCACAAATTACCCCTTTTTGGAATGTAGACAGTCCAAAGTATTTAGTAAGAGGTATGGCGAGGTTTCTGAAGTTGTCATTTTTTGTCATAAGTAGAGTTGAGCGAACCCGAACTGTAAAGTTCGGGTCCGTACTGAACTTTGGGGTGTCCGTGACCCGGACCCGAACCCGGACATTTGAAAAAAGTCCGGGTTCGGGTATTTTATCCCGCCTGTTGAATAGCTGCAGGGCAGCCAATCAACAAGCGTTTCACTGGTTTGCCCTTAGAAGCCATCACAGTCATGCCTACTAATGGCATGGCTGTGATTGGCCAGTGCATCATGTGACCCAGCCTCTGAATAAGCTGGAGTCACGTAGTGCTGCATATCACATGCTCTCAGGCTAGTGTAGTTAGAGGATGCTGCCTGCGCTGTGAGGGACAGATTGCAGATCTAATAACATCTCATCCTGCATCACAGAAAGATCTGATACTGGACTAGGTAGAGTCTACTGCTTTGAGGGACAGATTATTCTCCTAGTTCTATAGGGAGAGGTTCCTGCTGGTGCTGTAAGGGACAGATTATTGTTCTATAATCATCTCCTAGTTCCATAAGGAGAGGTTCCTGCTGTTGGTGTGAGCGGTGCATTTCTTGCACAAAAATAAAAAGTGCATCTACGTTGCTGTTTTCCAAAAAAAAAAAAAGAATAATTTATTATTGATTTTTTTTGTATTAATAAATAGTGCTACATAATACATTTGCGGGCAGAATAAGGAAAACGTTTTGCAGCCCTCTAGTACTTTCCAGGACTTTTTTACAGCCATTTTTGTGCCGAAAAGTTCGGGTCCCCATTGACTTCAATGGGGTTCAGGGTCCGGAGTCAAGTTCAGTATCGAACCCGAACTTTTTCGCAAAGTTCGGCCGAACCCGCCGAACCCGAACATCCAGGTGTCCGCTCAACTCCAGTCATAAGTAGAGTTGATCGAACCTCTGGAAGTTTGGGTGCTGCTGGTTCGGCCGAACTTCGGGACAAAGTCCGGGTTCAGGTCCGGACAGAACCCGAACTTTGACCCGGACCCCAAACCCCATTGAAATCAATGGGGACCCGAACTTTTAGTCACTGAAATGGCTGTAACAAAGTCCTGGAAAGTCCTAGAGGTCTGCAAAAGGAAGGAAAATGGGGGTAAGGGTCGGACAAGTGTCCTACAAAGAAATGGGGACAGGGAAATAACTTAAAAGCATTTTTAAACTAAAATCACATAAAAAAATCAAAAATGGAGGTGGATGTGGACCATCTTCAAACTGTGTGTGAAAAGTATAAATTAGCGGGAGAAGCCATAGCAGTGTTCTAAAATCATCTTCAAACTGTGTGTGAAAAGTCTAAATTAGCCTGGAGAATCCATATCACTGTTCTACAATCATCTTCAAACTGTATGTGAAAAGTATAAATTAGCCAGGAGAAGCCATATCACTGTTCTACAATCATCTTCAAACTGTGTGTGAAAAGTATAAATTAGCCTGGAGAAGCCATTACACTGTTCTTCAATCATCTTCAAACTGTGTGAAAAGTATAAATTAGCCGGGAGAAGCCATATCACTGTTCTACAATCATCTTCAAACTATGTGTGAAAAGTATAAATTAGCCTGGAGAAGCCATATCACTGTTCTACAATCATCTTCAAACTGTGTGTAAAAAGTATAAATTAGCCTGGAGAAGCCATATCACTGTTCTACAATCATCTTCAAACTGTGTGTGAAAAGTATAAATTAGCCTGGAGAAGCTATATCTCTGTTCTACAATCATCTTCAAACTGTGTGAAAAGTATAAATTAGCCTGGAGAAGCCATATCACTGTTCTACAATCATCTTCAAATTGTGTGTGAAAAGTATAAATTAGCGGGAGAAGCCATAGCAGTGTTCTAAAATCATCTTCAAAGTGTATGGGAAAAGCCTATTGCAGGGGGATAGAGCCATATTACTGTTCTTCCAGCTGCATAGAGAGCCATATTATTGTTCTAAATTTTAGAACACTGCTATGGCTTCTCCCGCTAATTTATACTTTTCACACACAGTTTGAAGATGATTGTAGAACAGTGATATGGCTTCTCCCGGCTAATTTATACTTTTCACACACAGTATGAAGATGATCGTAGAACAGTGATATGGCTTCTCCCGGCTAATTTAGACTTTTCACACACAGTTTGAAGATGATTTTAGAATACTGCTATGGCTTCTCCCGCTAATTTATACTTTTCACACACAGTTTGAAGATGGTCCACATCCACCTCCATTTTTGATTTTTTTATGTGATTTTAGTTTAAAAATGTTTTAAGTTATTTCCCTGTCCCCATTTCTTTGTAGGGCACTTGTCCGACCCTTACCCCCATTTTCCTTCCTTTTGCAGACCTCTAGGACTTTCCAGGACTTTGTTACAGCAATTTTCAAAACTTTTATTAAATTACCAGAACCCCGGACCCGACCCCGGACTTTTTTTGAAAAGTCTGGGTTCGGGTCCGGGTCCGGGTCCCGGACACCCAAAAGTTCGGTACAGACCCGAACTTTACAGTTCGGGTTCGCTCAACTCTAGTCATAAGCTTTTTTGAAAAGAAGAAATTATTATTATTATTTTTTTTCTACATACTGTCACCTGTAAAGTACAGCGTCATCATATAACGGGTGTGACAATGATCAGGGACACTGACTGGTGACAGGATGTATAAAAAATAATATAAATAATAATATATCTTTTCTTTTCTTTTTAAATTAAAATAATTGTTCTCTTTTTTCCATTTTTTTAACACACTTTAACCAGAGCAATATAATGTTACTATAGTAATATATATATATATTTTTTACACATTATGTTTGCATATAGCAGTGCATTATATTGCTATATGCAATCATCCTACTGAATGAAATCAATTTATTTTGTTTGTTTTGTTGTGATTAGCTGTAATTGGTCAAAACTAATCACATGGCAAAGATGGGCTGTGATTGGCCCTGTCTCTACCATGTGATTACACTGACCAATCACAGTTAGCAACACAATTGTATGCGATGGATGGATTGAAAGGAAGCCATCCATTGTTTACAACTGTCATGTGACCTGCTGTGATTGGTTACAGCGGTCACATGCTACCGACAACGGTCTGGTACAGTGATGAGTCATATGATGCTGGATCGACGAGAGGTTCATTATGCCATAGGCGTAGCGGGAACCGGGTATAATAATTTAATGAGAAATGTGACCAACCATGTTTATATCACATTAAATGCATTGATACATTAAAGTGAACATTTTGACCATAATGCATTCACAGCATTGAGGCTAAAAATGTCTCAGTAACAGTATCGCCCCCTCACCCCACAAAGCACCTACCAATTCCTCAGTCCCGCCCTGTGCACATCTATAGTGGCTCTCTCCTATCTCTCTGCTTTCACAGGACAGAGAGGCAACAGCAGGAGCCATTGGCTCCCACTTCTATCAATAAAATCCTGTAAGCAAAGAGCAGGGGCGGGGGCAAGCTGTGTTGTGTGTGTTTATGGATGCACACAGCCTGGCTCGGGAGCAAGCCCACACGTCTGCCCCCATGCAGACAAACATCTTAATAAAGGTGTATGCAGCCTATTGCATTAGGGTGTGCACCCCAAAGCTTAAACACACATGACTTTCTCTGCAGCCTCAGCTGCACGGGGCATTGAATGAATGGGAAGTGCTCTGTGCTGAGTGGATTCCTGTTCATCACAAACTGAAGCATAGTAAACACAGTTTCAGTGGCGGTCGGTCCATTAGGGGTGCAGGAGCACGGCCCCCCTAATCTCCATGTGTTGCCCTCTAATCTCCATGCGGGGTGCTTAGTCATATTTTTCTATGAGTTTTTTTTTTTGAAGCACATGATCAGAGCCTGAGGCTCTAATTGGCTTAAAAAAGGCTGGGCTCAGAGCGCAGAGCACTGTGCCACAAACCCACCCACTTGTGACATCAGGGAATCGATATTCTCTATTGTCTTCCGGCTTCTACTCTTGGTCAATCAGGACAGGAGGTGGATCTTAAGTCCGGATTAGCCGGGAGGAGAAGCTGTGGAAGCCGCGACCTAAAAGGGGTAAGACCTTTGCTGCCCCCCCACAAAAAAAAAGTAGCACCAACCATCACTGCACAGTTTACCATGCTTCAGTAATGAATGGACACAGTAAGCGAGTGTGTCCATTGTGTTAATTTAGAAAAGGAAGTTTTTATTAGCCCCTTCCCCAGCTCTCTATTCTAAAACATCCCCTGCAGCAGCCAGGGGGAGAGGAGAAGGGGAAAGCCAGCAGCACTGCAGGGTTGGGGGGGGGCAACACGAGGGGGTGGGAATTAGGGGGAATGGGCAACGCACAAAGTGATTGCACCTGGCACACCCCCTGAACACGCCTATGCGTCTTGCTATGGTGGCAGACACAGAAGAGGAGGAGCTGGGAGCACCTGCATGGGACTCCAGAGGAAGAGGTTTGGGACCACTGTGTGCAATTATGGAGATGTTATGAAGACAGTGATACCCAAGGAAACTATATTTCCATATGTGCTCAGGCGTTTTGTATCATCTTTTTGACGCATACATTTTTTTACAAAGTTACATTAGAAATTATTTTGAATTGAATGTTCCTTTAAGTAGTCAAACATGGACCTTTTCTAAAAGTGCACGATGGTTTCCTATTAAAAATAAAGAGAAAGCTATGATGTGATCCTGGTTCGATGGAACAAACAAGATACACGTCAAACCATATTTAGCACACTGCTGCTTTCTAACACAGTTGACTGCGATGACAATGGCTATTTCAAAGCCCTGTCATTTTCCAACATGCACAGTGAATGATTTTACATTGTGTTTTACAAGCTTTGTGATCTCACTTAGTAAATTCTTGCCCTCCCAAAATAAGAGAGACTGCCTCATGCAAAGAGATCAATTTATCTTTTTCAACCTGGGCAATTTCCAATAACTTTGCGGATGACTTCTGTCTACGATGAGCCTTTACTTTAATCATAACTTTGCTCTCAATTCCAGCCTGATTCACATCATTGTCCAGAGCTGTGATTATACAACCTACATTACTGGAGTCTGTTAAACCGTTATCAGCTTTAAGACCCAATAGGAAGCCTCAATCATGTGCAGTGAACTTGGCTAACTTAAGGTTTGGGTTTAAACAAGATTGTCTGTTCTCTCCCTGAAGAAGGGGCCAGCCTTGCTGCTCTTGCAGTCTTGAGTGGTGGTATGTCATGCATGGTATTCAGTGTTCTTGGTAACTGTCTGATCAATGGCTTGTAAAGAAATGTAAAAAAATTGCAAAACTATTTTAACTACTTCAACCCCGGAAGGATTTCTCTTTTTATGACCAGAGCACTTTTTACGATTCGGCACTGCATTGCTTTAACTGACAATTGCACGGTAGTGCGACGTTGTACCCAAGCGAAATTGACGTACTTTTTTTCCTACACATAGAGTTTTCTTTTGGTTGTATTTAATCACTTATGCGGTTTTTATTTTTTGCGCTATAAACAAACAAAGAGCGACAATTTTATAAAAAACCCAATATTTCTTACTTTTTGCTATAATACATATTAAAAAAAATGTATTCATCAGTTTTGGGCGATATATATATTTTTCCTCATATTTTTGGTAAAAAAAAAAATCGCAATTGGCGTATATTGACTGGTTTGCGCAAAAGTTGTCGTGTTTACGAACAATGAGAATTCATTTATGGGGTTTCTATTATTATTTTTTATTTTTTACTAGTAATAGCGATGGTCTGCAATTTTTAGTGGGACTGCGACATTGTGGTGGAGATGTTGAACCATTTTGACACTTTTTTGGGACCATTGACATTTATACAGCGATCGGTGCTATGAAAATGCACTGATTACTGTGTAAATGTCACTGGCAGGGAAGGGTTAACACTAGGGGGCGATCAAGGGGTTAACTGTGTTCCCTGCATTGTGTTTCTAACTGTATGGGGGTGGGGCTGACTGGAGGAAGAGAATGATCATTGCTCCCATATACATGAAGCATACAATCACACTACTTCTCCCCAGTCAGAACGGAGATCTGTGTGTTTATATACACGGATCCCCGTTCTACGGGGGAGCAATCCCGGGTAGCCGGCGGACATCGAGTCCATCCATACCCGCTCCCTGGCTCCCCCACTACACAGTGAGCATCAGATGACTGCGTCAGGTGACGGCATTTCGCATTATCGAGCCAGACTGTCGCCATCAATCGATGGCGAGCGGTCGTTAAGCAGTGGTGTGGCCTTGGTTGAATTAGGCTTGGGTTTCTGGGAGCCATTAAGAAATCCAGTAACCTATCTTCAATTTAAAGCTAAACTCCAAGGTATAAAAGGCAGAAATTAATGCAATTCATTAATACATCAGTAAAGTGACATTAAAGGTTAATTTTCTAGTTTTTAAAAATAGCAAATGTCATTATAACAGCTAATAGTGCAGCGCAACCAAAACCGTATATGAATCTAAAAAATATTTTTGCAATCCATATAGGTGATCAATAATTGGAAATTCTTAAAATTTCTGATAACTTAAAATGAATGAAAATAAATATATACATATACACTATACAACCAGAAGTAACACGCACATGAACTTTAATTGTATCCTAGTCTTAGTCCGTTAGATTCAATATTGAGTTGGCCCACCCTTTGCAGCTATAACAGCTTTAACTCTTCTGGGAAGGCTGTCCACAAGGTTTAGGAGTGTGTCTATGGGAATGTTTGACCATTTTTCCAGAAGCGCATTTGTGAGGTCAAGGTCAGGCACTGATGTGGACAAGAAGGCCTGGGTTGCAGTTTCTGCTCTAATTCATCCCAAAGGTGTTCTATTGGGTTGAGGTCAGAACTCTGTGCAGGCCAGTCAAGTTCCTCCACCGCAAACTCGCTCATCCATGTCTTTATGGACCTTGCTTTGTGCACTGGTCGATAACATTTGGTAGAGGGGGGATTACGGTGTGGAGTTGTTTTAAAGGGGTTTGGCCTGGCCCCTTAGTTTCAGAATAGGTAACTCTTAAGGTGTCAGAATGCCAAGACATTTTGGACAATTTCATGCTCCCAACTTTGTGGGAACAGTTTGGGGATGGCCCCTTCCTGTTCTAACATTGCTGTGCACCAGTTGAGAAATCAAGGTCCATGAAGACATGGATGAGCCCGTTTGGGGTGGAAGAACTTGACTGGCCTTCCCAAAAGAGTTGAAGCTGTTATACAGTTGTGCTCATACGTTTATATACCCTGGCAGAATTTATGATTTCTTGGCAATTTTTCAGAGAATATGAATGAGAACACAAAAACATTTCTTTCACTCATGGTTAGTGTTTGGCTGAAGCCATTTATTATCAATCAACTGTGTTTACTCTTTTTAACCACTTGCCGACCGCCAACCGCAGGTTGACGGCGGCAAAGTGGCTCGTTATCGCAAATCGCCGTCATACGACGGCGGCTGCGATAACGCGCTCACTGTGTTCGGGGAGGGCCAGGGAGCGGGTGCGGCGGCTTCGATTGCCGCCGGCTACCCGCGATGGCCCCCCCGGAGCGAGTGAGCGGAGGTCCGTGTATGTAAACACGGACCTCCGCTCTGTGTGAGGGGGAAGGGCTGTGATCACAGCCCTGCTTTACGTGAAGGCTGTGACCACTTCCCTTCCCCTGTTAGGGCACCCCCCATACAGTTAGAACACACCCAGGGAACATAGTTAACCCTTAGCGCGCCCCCTGCAGGTTAACCCCTTCACTGCCAATGGCATTTACACAGTAATCAGTGCATTTTTATAGCACTGATCGCTGTATAAATGCCAATGGTCCCAAAAAAGTGTCAAAATGGTCCGACATGTCCGCTGAAATATCGCAGTACCGCAAAAAATTGCAGATCGCCGCCATTTTTAGTAAAAAATAAAAAAAAATTAAAAACCCCAAAAATGAATTCTCATCATCCGTAAACGCGACCACTTTTGCGCAAACCAATCAATAAACGCCGATTGCGATTTTTTTTATCGCAAATATGAGGAAGAATATAAATCGGCCAAAAACTGTGAAAAAAAATGTTTTTTTATATTTTTTTTTTGGATTTGTATTCTAGCAAAAAGTAAGAAATTTGGTTTTTTTTTGCAAAATTGTCGCTCTTCTTTTGTTTA
>BLSH010334863.1:253479-287580 GCA_018402905.1 Glandirana rugosa
GAGCGCGCGCTCACAGTATCTCTGTATCGCAGCCGCCGTCGTATGACGGCGTTTTGCGTTACAGAGCCACTTTGCCGCCGTCAATCTCCGATCGGCGGTTGGCAAGTGGTTAAGGTCAAGATTAACCCTAAAACTAACCCTTTGATTATCAGCAAAGCCATATGATTACCTTACTAGTCCTGACGCCAAGATCTCATGACTTTGTTTACAAAAAATGTGTATTATTATTTCTTAGCCATATTACGGGTACAAACAACAAATAATATATACATACATGGTGTCATCATGATCGTCAGGAGTAGTAGAATTTATTTTACATTTTTGTTGGTGGTGGGTCAGGGCAATGTCAAGAAATATACAGCTAAACATATTTACAATTTTGGGCCAGTTTTACTTTGGTAGTAAAAAAAATAAATAAATCAGGAATTATTCATTGACATTTATAACCAAATAAAGGCCCAATTTATCCTGAAAAAAACAAGGTATAATATTGCTTAATGTACTATGTAGTTGTGATGATACTGGCATTTCTACTAATACATGCAAAAATTACAAACCTTAAAAAAAAAAAAGGGTTTACTAAATCAACCCTAATGCATATTGCAAAAAAAAAAACAGCAATGGTCCCCTTCATCAAGAAAGCTGCGTCTAGATCGGGACATCTTTGTAAATGGACTTAAACAACACTCAGTGTAATCTGAATGAGAAGATGAACTGATATATTTTTTACCTTTTTTATTTTCCAGGTAGTACATCAAAAAAAGTACATTTCCTTGAGCTCATCATATCAGCCTACGTATGGGTCAGGTCCTCCCCTCTGACCCCCATAGGACAACCCACTAAATGAATAAAAGGAGGGCCTCCCTATACCCCTACATTCCTTTTTTGTCCTCGCTCCGGAGACAACACCACTATGATCCTACGATGAAGTGATAAGTATTAAAGATTCCTACCTCTCCCGCCTGGTTTAGCCTTGCCAGGTGGAGGGCTCCTGGACAGAGTAAACCCTCTCCTGTAGGAGCACCCTGGTGCCCGGGCAAGTCCGTGCAGCCTAAATGGTGTGTTAGATCTGTTATTAGCGGGGGCATGGTGTGGTTCTGCTCTCTCTGTACAGACTGATTTTACCTTTTTTTGTCTGTAATGCATCTTCCTTTGTTCAGTGATGTTTCTCTAGATTGTACAGATCCCAATATGGCAGCTGGGATGTCTGAGTTCCACAGCAGCTTGCGTTGGAATGTGGGCACCTGGCTGGCTGCATGTTGGCTATTGGGGTGGGAGACTGGCCTTGCACTGTACAGTTCTTGTTCGGCTTTCCTTTAGGTTACCAAAACCTTGTAGTGTGAGATCAAACATAACCAGTGGATTTTGTGTGCAATCAGGCACACCCTTGCACTGCATGGTGGAAGGTGGATCTGGAGGTTTGTGTAGTGTATGGCCAGCCTCACTCTACTTTTGAGAAAAAAAAATCTGTACTAGCTATAGGTAAGCTTTGCTGAATATTATTGTGATCCTGCCTTTTTTCTGTCTTGAACAAACTTTTTTTTATACTTGTCCTGCTTCTGGCATAGGTGAGTTTGTTTCAATAAGCACCTGGTACTAATGTCAGGTCTGAGAATCTACTGTGTCGGCCGTCCTTTAGCTGTGGTTAACCCCTTAGAGGGTTATTGCCAAACAAGCTAATTCCTACTGCATTAAACCTCCCTTTAGCAGTGGTTTAGCCCTTAGAAGATTATTGCCAAACAAGCTAATTCCTACTGCATTAAACCTCTCTTTAGCAGTGGTTTAGCCCTTAGAAGATTATTGCCAAACAAGGTAATTCCAATTGCATAACATTTGTTTTGAACTGCTTTATCAAGCGGCTGGGCTATCATTTGAAGTATATGAGTAACTTTTGATATATTAAATTTCCAAATGACTCTTGCTTAGTATCCTGTTTATCAGATATACGTGAGGTCAAGAGGTCCTTGTGCAGTAAGACTATGTATGGTTACCTTGCCTTTCTGCCAGCTTGCTGCAAAGCTATTTGGTTATATTGCTAAGCCATGAGCATCAACACTTCCTGCTAGCCAGGCCTTGCTAAGGAGGTAAGGGGCACCATTCAAGTAAGTTTTCTTTCAGGCGTATGAGAAATTAACTATGGGCTATTACCATTTAGTCCCTCCAGTTGGCAGACATCAAGCACGGCCTTAAGCTGGTCCTGTGCCACTCATGCCTTGGCAGGCAAAGCACTGTATGTTTCTTGATGACACCTATATATCTTGGGCTACATTTCCACCGGTGTGATTCCAAAGTCGCATCACAGTGGTGCAGGCACCTTTTCAAAGTCGCAGATTTTCAAAGTCGCATAGATGGGAATGGGTGCCATTGAGATCAATGGATTGGGACCTGTCATGCGACTTTCTGTCCAAAGTCGCATGACAAGTCACACTAGTGGAAACGGATCCTAAAGGGGTTGTTTTCACTCACACTGTGGAAAAATCAACTCTCTCCAGACTCTTCCAAGAGAGGATACAAATGAATGTGATGTATGAAGCCTGTTGGTTCAAGCAGACAGGGATAAGGATGGCAACACTTAACAGGCTGTCACATTTGTTTAAGCACATGGTCTATACACTCTAAAGGCGTGTTTCCAATCGCTCTGTGAAGGGGTTACCTGTTCCGACATTGAACAGTCTCCAAGCCTTTTTTCCAGGCAAACCAATCCTATTCAGGTGCTTACTAATAGCGATTAAGGATGAACAAGACTGCAAGAATACTGCTTTTTTCAAGCAACCAAGGATTAAGATGATGGCAGCTAACAGGTTGTGACATTCATTAAGTATGTGTTCAATACACTCTAAGGAATGTGTCCACTGGCCTAATGAGGGGTTGCCTATTCTGGCAATATGCAGTCTGGGGGCTTGCCAGCCAAACAATCAGCTTCAATCTCATCAAAGAGAAGGTACAAATCAGTGTGACTATGAATCCTGCTGCTTCAAGCAGTCAAGGAGAAAGATATCAACACTGAATAGGTTGTCTCATGCATCAAACATGTGAGCAATACACTCTAAAGAAGTGGTTTCCACGCACACTGTGGGCAAATCAACTCTTTCTAGACTCTTCCAACAGAAGATGCAGATGGAATAAAACTGTGTGAATCCTGTTGGTTGAAGCAAGCAAAGACAAGACGACGACACCTAACAGGTTGTCACATTCAGTAAATATGTAAATACACTCTAAAGGAGTTGTTCCCACTCACCCGGGAAGGGACAGGGTGCAGGAAATTGGCAGATGTCTCCTACCGAGCCTGAATAAACTTTGGGCTGTTCATTCTGTTCCACTGGGATGTGGTCCCTGTGCTCACATTCTAAATGCATCATCTATCAGGGAGCCCCTCTGCTGGTCTCTGGGGTGGCACATGAGTGTAAATCACTCTCAATGTAGAAGCAGTGCAATATCATGGCTGAAGTGGACATTTTCTTTATTACTGGTTTACTGAGCTGCTGTATGGAGGAAGCACTGCACTGCTGCTTAATAGTCATTGAACAAGCTCAATGTTTTTGCTTGCCTTGTTTTTCTCCAGGAAAGCAAATGCCAACCCTGAGTAAAGACCAGCGCTACTAAATAAGGTAGGGGACAGTACCCATCTGCTTCCCAGGAAAGGCAGCCCTCTTCAGGCTCTGCCAAGATGTGCATGAACATGACTTTATGAATCCTGCTTTGCTCAGACAGTCGGGGATTAAGATGATGATAGACACAATTGTCACAATCCATTAAGCATGAGATCAAGACACTCTAAAAGAGCTGTTTGGACTCTTCTTGTGCAAGGGTCATCTATTCTGGCAAGGTCCAGTTTTCCTTCCGAAGACAGTACCTGGACTCAATAGCTTTCTCGCTCCGACCAAACTTCAGACTCTTCCAAAGAAGAATATATGTAGGAGGATGACCTATGTCTGCTTTTTGTAGATATTAAATAGCTTCAGCGCCTAGGACCACAGCAAAAACAAAAAGAAAACACAAAGGCAGATAGTAATCAACTAATAAAAACAATGGACTGACTGGATTAACTGCTCAATGGCACCCATATCCAATCAATAAAGAAAGATTGACACCCAATGTCACAATTCCTATTTGCTATGAACATACATAACCATTAGAGTTCATCGGTATGCTCACTCCCCTTAATAAAGATTTATATTACAACAGTTTATTTATGTGACAATAAAACTCACCTTTAAAAACACAGAATTATGGTTGAATGTATATTCAATCAATTGAATTTAATTAAATTCACTAATGCACTTTAATTAATTTATACTTTTATCTATTTATTTTCACCCCACTTTAAAAGCACTCTTATATTAATATATTAATGTACTATCAATTCATTTCATTTATTTATCCAAATTTAATCCTAGTTTCACTTTTATTTAATACTATATAAACAGCACATATGATTATCACAATTCTCCACTAGAGGGCTCTACAGCTCTCTTTAACAACCCATACATGTGTTGCAGAAATGTTCCCATTAGGGCAGGGATATGCTATTAGAGGACCTCCAGATGTTGCAGAACTACAAATCCCATGAGGCATAGCGAGACTCTGACAGCCACAAGCATGACACCCTAGAGGCATGATGGGACTTGTAGTTTTGCAACAGCTGGAGGTCCGCTAATTGCCTATCCCTGCATTAGGGGATACACCAGTTGGAATACACCACTTATTATTAATAAACTTCTCTAATACCAGTGTATGTACGATGGTAGTTATGAGTTTGTTCATCCCTTCATCATGTACTAATCTCTTATTGCTTAAGACTGTAAGCACCTGTTAACCTAACGGCAGCTAACATCAATTGGCAATATCGGTGAATTAATAACAAGGTGAGGGTATAAATGCCCTTCACCAAGATGGCGGAAACAGAACTTCCTGATGATGGCCGTTACCCATAGGCTGAAACGCGTCAAGATTCGATTGAGCGCTCACGACACACTTCCGCTTGCGCCGAACTACAGGGAAATGAACGGGAGCCGGCTTAAACAACCGTACTACAGACGCCAGTTTTGGGCTGATTTCCCAATTAAGAAAATCGGCTGCCTTTATGTTCGGTGCCAGGACTTATGGGCACCTGCAAATGTGCATTTTGATTTTATTTTTTGGTTTTAATTTAATACATTTTAAACCGTTATTTGCACTATGAGTTTTCTTCTCTCCATCTACATGGTGATCTCTATGTTGGAGTAATTGCTTGAAGCGCAGAACGCAGAAAAACCCCACAGGGGACAACTACACTCCCCAACAGCCTTACTAGACCACACTAGAGATAGGTGGTCACTGGAGAAGGGGTGAGTGTACATCCATGTGGGGCACATTGTGTACGGTTGCAGCACTTATGTTCATCTAAGCACAAGCACTTTTGTTCACCACAAGTGGGGACAGTGTATATTTGCCTAATTTTCCACATAACAGCTGTTTACCAAGGACTATTTAAATAAGACTTTATTCATTCACTCTACCTCCAAACTGAGCGCGGTGAATTGTTTAATTATTATGTCTGCTTTTTAATTTCTCCTTTCTAAGGCTGATGAGATGCATTTTAGATGAAAAGCAGTGGAAATAAGTTAGGGGGCTTCTGAATCATCGGATGAGGGCCCTGGAGATGCTATAGAGCTTTAGTTGGTTGTTTATCTTCAGCGAGAGCCAGCTAGTTCCCTCACAGAGGTTGTTTCTGGGTGTTTAAAATGACAGTGGGGAAAGTATTCCTTCCACAGAAGAAGATGTTCCTCTTGATCTTGATGGATATCAGCAAGGCATTGTATGAGGGTATTGATGAATGCAGCAGTCCCCACAGTGTATTGGGCTCAATGGCATCTCAAACACTTTAAGCTTGCTTTACTCCAGCAGTGGGTCAAGCTCACCGTCAGAACCAGTTTGCTCAAGGAAGATTGTAGGGAGCGATTCCTCTTCTAGAGTTCATGATGGCACAGGAGGCATTATTGATCTTTGCACCACCATTTCAAGACCATCGTGAGGATTCAGACAGTAGCATATGTGTCGAACAAGGGAGGAAAGCAGCCTTGGGCAGATAGCGGCACACATCTTTTGGTTGCCGGAGTGCAATCTGTTGTGCCTGTCAGTCTCTTACCTTCCCAGGGTGGATGTGAGCAGACACTTTTTGAGCATGCTTTCTGGATCTAAACAAATGGATGTTTCCTATAACTGTTTGCTCAGTGGGGCACACTGCAAGTGGATTTAAGGGCATCTCCTGTCAGTGCTCAACTGGTAGTGTTCTTCTGGTTCTTCCATCCGAGAGCCAGTGGTCATGATGCTCTGTCCCAGCGCTGGATTTTCTGGCCTGTATCCATTTTTTTTCTCAAACTTGGCTAATCCTGAACATGATCCGCTCATGGTTTCCACTATTGAGGCAGTTGATAGCTCTGCTGATGGCATTTCAGAGATCTTTGGTACTCGGACAGCATGCCTCATCCCAATATGGCTCAATTAGACTGCCTGTTTATTTTTAAGAAGCCAGCTAGCCCAGGTGGGCATAGCAGAAGAGGTCCAGTGGAAGCTGCTTGAATCTTGGAAGATATCCTTGCATGCTACGTACTATAGCATGAGGAAAAGATCTTTGATGTGGCAGTGATTATTCAATTCAATCCTGGGTTTTCCTGTTGTATTGAGGTCTTGGAACTCTTGCAATCGGCCCTAGACAAAGCGCTTGGCTACAGTTCGGTCCAGTTGTAGACCGTTTCATCTCTAACGGTTCATTGTGTAGAAGATCAGGTTTCATACAAGCAACCTTATAACTAAATCAACAACCAGCCATGTCTCAGAAAAAATCCAAGCTTTCTCAGCCAAGTCTCCATATATTGAGCCATTTCAAGACAGAGGTTCTTAATACAGTTCCATCTTTTCTTCAAAAGGTTGGACCTTTCCTCCTATAAGTTCGGAAGTGGTGCAACCTTCATTTTCTGCAGTTTTGGGACAGGAAGATTGGTCAAGAGTGGACCCAATTTTTAGGTCATTTTTTTCAACTTATCTGCAAAGAACACAGAATTTCAAGCTGGCAAATAACTGGTTATCTATCAGTTAGTCCTAAAATTGATCAAATGGCCCCATCTACAATCCTGGTAATCCATATCCAAACACTTTCATTGCTCATTATCGCTTAGATGTTATGTATGGCCCGGCTTGGGCATTGGGCAATTCAGTGCTGACAAACTCTTTTTGTCTAATATAATACAGGTTTTCTAGGCATTGAGTTGGAGTGATGCATGGTTATTTTTTCCCGCCCTGTTTTTTGTATGCTAGTTAGATCCCATATGTAGACTGACATGATGAGCTCCAGGAATAGGGAAAATTGTTATCATACTTACCGTAATTTTCCTTTCCTGGAGGCTCATCATGTCAGCCTAGGGTTTCCCACCCTGATGTTTCGTCGCGAGGTGGTTTAGAAACGTAGGGGTATAGGGAGACCCTCCTTTTATTCATTTAGTGGGTTGTCCTATGGGGGTCAGAGGGGAGGGCCTGACCCATACGTAGGCTGACATGAAGAGCCTCCAGGAAAGGAAAATTACAGTAAGTATGATAACAATTTTCCCTATTCACGACAGAGTGATCAACAGTGAGCTGAACATGGCATGTGTTCACCACCAACATGGAGTAATATACGATTGTTCCAAAGACATGTCAAAAAATGGTCTACTTATTATCTACTGATGTTTGCTCAACTTACTTACATAGCATTACATAACTAGGAAGGTACATTTTCCAATAACCCAATGATGATATACTTTGAAGTTACCCAGTGTTTTATTTTTTATTTTGTGTACAGTGTAAAAAGAGAAAGGATAAGGAGGGAGTGACATGAATCAAGAATAAGGAGGTAAAAGTGCAGGTAGGGGGATAGGGGGTATGCCAGGAGTGGGGGCTCCCCTTCCCCTTTTGTAATAAAGGTTTGACGAAGGTCTAGAGGAAAGTTAAAATATATGGGGTGAGATGAACTGATACATTTTGTTATTTGAGGTTTATAGAGACAAATGAAAAAAATAATCGAAATAGCAACTCAAAAATATGCAAAAAGACAGTAAAACAAACATAAGCCTAAAGTTAAAATCACAAAAAATGCTATTTTTGCACATTTGCCCATAATGTGTAAAAAAAAATATAAAATAACGAAATACAGTAAAATGCAAAGAAAACCTAAAAATGAATGTTCATATTACTTTTTATCACATTGTAGGCTCAATTCACAAAGTATTTAACATGAGGATATTGTTTTCAGCCATGTGACTGTAATTTTCAGATCTCACAGGATTCGGATGAAATAGCTAAATAGCTAGCTCTTTTTTAAAAATAAAAATTATTTGTCTGGTGTGTTGGTCTTGTGAAACAAGCCTCATGTGTGGTCATGTTCATGCATGCAATGAGCAAAAAAAAAATGGGGATTTTGACTTATTGTTTTTTTTTTTTTGTATATTGTTTTTGAGTTTTATTTAGACATTAGGGACAATAGCAATTTTAAAAACTGGCATTTGTTTTTTTATCTTTATTGGGATTTTTTTTTGGTATTTAGTTGTTATGTTTTAAAAAACATCAAATAACAATAAAATACACCAAAATGATTATATGGCTTTGTTAGAAAACAGTTATGTGATTCTCCCACAAGCAAATTTCATCTGAGAAATCCATTCTATGCATGAAGGTGAAAAAGCTTCTGTGTGCAATCCTTACATGAGCTTCCTCTGATCCTGCGATATTCACGATAGTCTCGGCTGTCTCGGGACTCTACCTCAATCACAGCCAGCGAGCCAATGAAGAGAGGGGGGCGGGGCCGAGCCACAGCTCTATGTGTCTGATGGATGCATAGAGCAGCAGCTCAGGAGCGAGCATGCTGCGGTGCCCCAAGGGCAATCAGCTTTCTTAGGGGACACTGCTCGAGGGGGAGCAGCCAGGAGCGCTGACGGGGACCCTGAAAAGAAGAGGATCAGAGCTGCTCTGTGCAAAACCACTGCACAGAGCAGGTACGTATAACATTTTTCTTATTTTAACAACAAAAACCCCCAAAAAACAAAGATGTACTATCACTTTAAGCAATGCATGGCAGTCTAAGGCACCTTATGATATATTCTTTTAAACACAGGTCTGGTTTGTAGCTTTTCTATCAGTTTACTTTAACAGAAGTCAGAAGACTAAAAGCATTTGGCTTTTTGGCTCAATGTAAGCTGCATAGTGTAGTTCAAAAATAAATCTCTTTTTTGTTAGATATGAAGTAAATGGATGCTTTCACATTTGTGAGAAGGGCTTTTTCATAAAAAAATGAAACATTTTTATATATACTTTGACTCTTTATTTTAAAATAAGGACATCAGAATTGTTTATTTGATGTATATTGCAAGAAAAAGATATTCAGACCAAACAAATGGCATATCTTTCACAATGTGCTTGTACTGGCACTACTTTACAGCAATGCAATATTTTGGATTTTAGTGTTCGTGAAGTTGGCAGAATGAGAAAATGTTGTTAGTAGAGAAGATTAATCAAGAATATGAAAGCCAGAAAGGAAAAACTGTTTATATTTGCCATCTCCAAGACACCTTGGGTTTGATTTGATTAACCTCTTCATTACCGGGCCCTTTCACCCCCTTCCTGCCCAGGTCAATTTTCAGCTTTCAGTGCTGTCGCACTTTTGAATGATGATTGCGTGATCATACAACGTTGCACACTAACAACGCTTTTTTTGAGACAAAGCTTTCTTTTGGTGGTATTTAATCACCACTGTGTTTTTCGTTTTATGCTAAACAAATGAAAAAAGACCGAAAATTTTGTTATGAAATTTTATTTTTCTGATGTATACTAATAGGGCTACACTGATGGACACTCATATGGTGCACTGATGGGCACTGATGAGGTGGCACTGATGGGCACTGATGATGCTGCACTGATATACGGCACTGATGGGCACTGATAGCACCGATGAGCACTGATATGCGGCAATGATGGGCACTGATAGGCAGCAATCATAGGTGGCACTGACAGGCATCACTGGTGGGCACTGATTGGCATCACTGGTGGGCACTGATGGGCATTAATTGGCAGCACCGGTGGGCACTGTTGGGGCTGCACTGATAATCAGAGCAATGATGATCAGCATCCTGATTATCAGTGTAGATGTCCCCTGTATGGATTTGCCGGTTATATGCTTTCCTCTCCTCACGCGCTGTCAGTGTGGGGAGAGGAATGCTGATAACTGGTAAATCCTGTTTACACTGTGATCTGCTGTGATTGGATACAGCTGGTCACATGGTAAAGAGCCGCTGTGATTGGCTCTTTACCCTGATCTGCAATCAGCTGTGTACAAAGGAAATAGCAACCACAAATCACTACCAATGTGGGCTGCAGGAAGCACGATTATGGGTGGACATCATATAATGCTTTCCCGCCACTGTGCAAGTGCACTGTAGCCGTCATTCGTCTATCGCGTGGTCACAAAGATGTTAATCTAGAGAGTGAAAAATCAGCTCTGCATAGAAACCAATCAGCTTTTAGTTTTATTTTGTCAAAGCTTAATTGAACAAGTTAAAGTTAGAAGCTATCATGCACAGCTTCACCGGATTTTGCACTCTTCAGTTTTAGTAAATCAATCCCCTTATGTTAATGGCATGTCTTTGTCCTTCCACAGGCTTTTTTTTTTTTTAACTGACCAGCTTTTAATTAAACTCAAAAAACGAACCCCATGTCATCCCATTACAAAACAAGTTATTCCTCCACTCATGCATAGTTATGTGTACATATTAGTGAATTTATGATTGTCTATCAGAGAGCAACTTGGTAGCATAATGTAAGGACTATTCACCCGATTTTGGTTGTGTAGTGCAATGTTTCTCAACTCCAGTTCTCAAGTACCCCCAACAGGTCACGTCTTTAGGCTTTTCGTTATTTTGAACAGGTGATTTGATCAGTTTCACTGCCTTTTCATCTGAGGGAAATCCTAAAAACAAGACCTGTTGGGGGTAATTGAGGACTGGAGTTGAGAAACATTGGTGTAGTAAAAGCAAATTTCCATGGCCCTGACTTTTCACTATTTGTGAAAATATGTGATCTAGTTGTTGGTAGCAACAGTAAAACTACTGGATTTTTTTTATTCATGTCTAAAGTACCATAGGCGTACTTGTTTTGGTGCCCTTAGTAAAATGTTGACTGTGGGACCACTGGTAGAATATGGTGTCCACACACATGCTTCAATTGCTTAAAATATCGGCTGCACTCCAAACTTAGCTCCACTTCCTGTATTTATCGAATGTCAAAAAGTGACTGCATACAACTTGTCTTGTTTCACCTGAAAGCCAGCCTTTTTTGATGCGTTTCACCACTCCTGGCTTGCTCACAAGCTCACAACTTCCCCTATCCTTGTGAACAAGCTAGAAGTGGGTAAATGTGCCAAAGAAGGTTATTTTTCAGGTGGAGACTAGAGTTGAGCGGATACCTCGATGTTCGGGTTTGGCCCCGAACTTGACCCGAACTTGGCCCTGAACCTCGAACCCCATTGAACTCAATGGTGACCCGAACTTTTGGGCACTAAAATTGCTCTAAAAAAGTCCTGGAAAGGGCTAGAGGGCTGCAAAAGGAAGCAAAATGGGGGTAAGAGTAGGACAAGTGCCCTGCAAACAAATGTGGATAGGGAAATAACTTAAAATCACATAAAAAAAAAATGGAGGAGAAGGTGGATGTGGAGTAGGAGGTTGAGGAGGCCTCAAAAAAAAGAATAAGTTCACTTAAGTATTCCAATGGCTGTGTGAGGCCAGTATAAATGGCTATTCTGCACAAGGTACAGACAAGTCTTCTGGGATCCATGTCTGGTTCATTTTAATAAACATTAGCTTGTCCATGTTGGCTGTGGACAGGCGGCTGCGCTTGTCTGTGATAACGCCCCCTGCCGTGCTGAACACACGTTCAGACAATACACGGGCTGCAGGGCAGGCCAGCACCTCCAAGGCATAAAGGGCAAGCTCAGGCCATGTGCCCAATTTGGAGACCCAGAAGTTGAATGGGGCAGACCCATCAGTCAGTACGTGTAGGCGTGTGCACACATACTGTTCCACCATGTTGCTGAAATGCTGTCTCCTGCTAAGACGTTGACTGGTGGTGCTGTTTGTTGTGGCGTGCTGCTGACAAAGCTTTTCCACATTTCGACCATGCTAACCCTGCCTTCTGAGGTGCTGGCGGTGCCAAAGCTACATTGGCGACTTCTTCCTCCTCTTCTGCCTTCACCTTATGCTTCCACTGAGCCCCCGGTGTCATTTGGGAATGCCCTCAGCAGCACGTCTACCAGCGTGCGCTTGTAGTCGCGCATCTTCCGATCACGCTCCAGTGAGGGAATTAAGGACAGCACGTTGTCCTTGTAACGGGGATCCAGCTGGGTGGCCATCCAGTAATCAGCACAAGTTGCAATGTGGGCAACTCTGCTGTCATTGCACAGGCACTGCAGCATGTAGTTGCTCATGTGTGCCAGGCTGCCCAGAGGCAAAGACAAGCTGTCCTCTGTGTGAGGTGTATCTGTGTCCCCTGTATCCCCCCAGCTACGCTCCAGTGATGCCCACGAGCTGTATTGGGTGCCACCCTGCTGTGAACATGGTTCCTCCTCCCTCTCCTCACCATCCTTGTCCTCCTCATCCTCCAGAACTGTGCCCTGGCTTGAAAATTTTTACCTGGCCTATGCTGGTGCAGGAACCCACCCTCTGAGCCACTTGTGAATGACTGGCCTGATAACCGTGGAAATGACCCCTCTTCCTCCTCCTGTTCCTCCTGTGCCACATCCTCTTCCACCATCGCCTGTTTTTTCAAGAAGACATAGAAGTGGGATAGTAATGCTGAGAACAGCGTCATCGGCACTGGCCATGTTGGTGGAGTACTCGAAACACCGCAATATGGTACACAGGTCTCGCATGGAGGCCCACTCAGTGGTGAAGTGGTGCTGTTCCGCAGAGCGACTGACCCGTGCATGCTGCAGCTGAAACTCTACTATTGCCTGCAAATAAATGTACCATGTAGCACTATTTATTATTCTTTTTTTTTTTAAACCAGCAATGTAGACGCACTTTTTATTTTTGTGCAAGAAATGCTCTGCTGGCCGCAAATGTAGTATTTAGAATATTTTTTTTTTTATTCAGCAATGTAGACACACTTTTTATTTTTGTGCAAGAAATGCACCACTGGCCGCAAATGTAGTATGTAGAATTTTTTTTTTTTTTTAAGCCAGCAATGTAGACGCACTTTTTATTTTTGTGCAAGAAATGCACCGCTGGCCGCAAATGTAGTATTTAGAATATTTTTTTTTTTTTTAAACCAGCAATGTAGATGCACTTTTTATTTTTGTGCAAGAAATGCACAGCAAGGTGAAAATGTACTATGTAGCACTATTTAATAATAATAAAAAAATAATAAATTATTATTCTTTTTTTTTAACCCAGCAATGTAGACACACTTTTTGTGCAAAAAAATGCATCGCTGGCCGCAAATGTGGTATTTAGAGTATTTTTTTTTAAAGCAGCAATCTAGATGCACTTTTTATTTTTGTGCAAGAAATGCACCGCTGGCCGCAAATGTAGTATTTAGAATATATATATATATATATTATTATTATTTTTAAACCAGCAATGTAGACGCACTTTTTATTTTTGTGCAAGAAATGCACAGCAAGGTGCAAATGTACTATGTAGCACTATTAATAATAAAAAAAGAATAATAAATTATTATTCTTTTTTTTTTTTAAACCAGCAATGTAGACACACAATTTATTGAGAAATGCACCGCTGCCCGCAAATGTAATATTTTGCCCAAAAAAAAAAAAAAAAAAATTCTCTAACTGCAATGTAAATGCAGTATTTAAATATGCCAAAATGTTGCTAACTGAACTAACCGAACACAATTAAAGTAGTGTCCCTGACACAGAAGCAGTTGCAAGTGCACCACACTTGCAAAAATGGCTGCAAACGCCCACCTAACAAACAGAAAAAATTGCTTAGGTTTTATATGAGGCACTTTGCTTAGCAAACAAAATGAACATTAGCAAACAATCTCCTCTAGCACCCACCCACCAATAAGTCGCTGTTTTTAACAGCTTTTATAAAACGAATCTGTCCCTCAAACCAGCAGCAGCATCCTCTCCCTACACTAGTATGAGATGATGTGACATGCAGCACTACGTGACTCCAGCTTATATAGAGGCTGGGTCACATGATGCACTGGCCAATCACAGCCGTGCCATTAGTAGGCATGGCTGTGATGGCTTCTAAGGGCAAACGAGTGAAACGCTTGTTGATTGACTGCCAAAAAAGGTGCGAAAAAATACCCGAACCCGGACTTTTTCTCAAATGTCCGGGTTCAGGACACCCTAAAGTCCGGTACGAACCCGAACTTTACAGTTCGGGTTCGCTCAACTCTAGTGGAGACAAGTTGTATGCAGTCACATTGTTGACCATCAATAAATACAAGACAAACTAAGTCTGCAATGTGGCTGATATTCTTTCACATCTTTGATGGAGAGTGGAGATGAACTTTAATAGCCAATACCCAGATTGTCCTTGTATGATTAGAGGAGTGAGCCTTGAGTCGAGCTGTGGATGTGCATATATTAGCTTTAGCTATATGTTTATTAAGCTGATTTGTTTTTTCATTCACTTTTAATCATATGTTTTAGAAATAAATGAATCAAGCAACTTGGAAAATGTATGATCTTTTAAATGTGGCTTGCAAATGTATTGAGCTTTTTTAATGCTTTTTTTTTTCTGATCAACTCTGTAGTTGATTGAATAGTAATAAAATAGGATCAATTGTATAAGCATCAATTGAAATGAAATTGAACTGGAAGGCACACATATGTTTGGGGCAAATTGAAAAAAATAAACCTTGATTCATTGAGATGATTTGGTTGGATGAAAAAAAAATGATTATTGAGTTTGTGGCTAATATTCTCTCCAAAAAGAAAAAAAAATGAAGCTCCACACTAGTTGTTGACAGTCCAACTCGGAATGTTTATTTCCTCATATTTTAAGCTCATGTTTTTCTTGGGCTTACTAGTGCTGCCTTCATCAGGGCTAAAAAAAAACATAGATTTGAAATATATTAAGTATTGTAACAATAAAAACAATGATACATTTTGTATTAGTAAAATTATGTCCTGTAATTAAAAAAAAAATGATGTCTAACTCATACATTTTGAATAAAAGACTCATAGCATATACATGATTGTAATTGCAAAATGTATGCCTTATATGTCCAATATGTGAATCATCAAATGCTGAAATTTAAAACAAGCATTTCATATTTGAATATTCAAATATAAGTATAAAACAAATTGTATTTTACTCCCAAATAGAACATTCCTTTCCTGGGATCTCAACAATTGGTGTGGTTTCACATTTTTATTTTCTTGATCCAAAGTGCCTTCTTGTGTAGTTTTGTGGATTTGGAGCTGCCTAGACAGGGATATTAAATCCCTATCATATACAGCTTTCTTTAACCACTTTGACCGCCAGAAGATTTACCCCCCTTCATGACCAGGCCATTTTTTTGCAATACAGCACTTCATTACTTCAACTGACAATTGCTCGGCATTGCAACGCTGTATCCAATTAAAATTTGTATTTTTTTTTTTCCCACAAATAGAACTTTCTATTGATGGTATTTGATCACCACTACATTTTAACGCGCTATTTAAAAAAAAAAAAGACCGACAATTTTGAAAACAAACAATATTTTTTACTTTCTGCTTTAAAACATATCCAATAAAAAAATACAATTTTTTCATAAATTTGGGCCAATATGTAATCTGCTACATATTTTTTGGTTAAAAAATCCCAATAAGCGTATATTGATTGGTTTGCGTCTACAAACTATGGTATATATACTGGAATTTTTTTTTATACTAGTAATGGAGGCAATCAGCAACTTATAATGGGACTGTGATATTGAGGCGGACAGTAGTACACTAACTCACACTTTTGACACTTTGTGGGAACCGGTGATACTGATACATTGATCAGAGTTTAAAATATGCACTGTCGCTGTACTTATGACACTGGCTGGGAAGGGGTTAAACATCTAGGGTGATCAATTGGTTAACTGTGTGCCTAGCCAGTGTTTATGTGTACACAGTGTGCTGCTTTTACTCATTGAAGTGATGGATTTTATTCCCTGCTAAGCAGGGACACAAGAATGAATCCCTTCCCCCCTGACAGAACAGAGATCTGCCTTGTTTACATAGGCAGATATCCATTTTGTGTCTCTGCCTGACGATCGGCGGGTGCCAGAGGACATCCAGTGCCCACCACATGCAGATCTGCTTATGCTGTGAGCAATCACAGGAGAAGCAGGCCGCCACCAGCACACGCACCCCCCTAGGCAGAAGTACAGAATCACACATATATATATATATGTGTGATTCTGCACAAGAGGGCCACCCTCTAGCAGTAAATGTGCTATGGGGAGGTCCTTAAGCCGCTAAAGAGGAGCCCAAAACAGTATTGGATCCAGCACCTCTCAGCTGCAATTTTAAAAAACAGAAAATGAATGCTATCAATGTTATTAATGTTACCAGCTCTTACTTCTGTACTGATTCATTTATGAAAGTAAAATTTTAGAAATATTTTCAACCTGTTTTCTGCTTTAAAGTAGTAATACTACTCTTCGTAGTATTGTAAATTATCCCAACTGCTTCAGGAGCACTTACTGTAAATATAGTATCCATCAACATCTGTACAACCACCCTGTCTGTTTTTTTACAAATGATCAGTGCTGCAGGCTATAGCCAGTGTGACGTTATGCGAGGTGCGATAGTGGACAGCATTATTTGTTGCCTCACATACGTTCACTTGGAGTGGACTGGTGTGAGTCCGAGCCGGGTTTTGCCAGCCACCGTGGCAGAGATGGTTTCGGCCCAGAGTTTCTGGTCCACCCAAATCCCTCCCCAGCTGCATATATCGATCAGGAAGAGATCTCACAGGAGCTCACCCTGGGACTCAGTATGCTAGACTGAGGGAGCTAAGAGCATGAGTTTGGTTGCTCTAAAAACTGCATAACGTAAAGGTTTGCATTTATTTGTTTGAAGGTGTCAGGGACAAGTCCTACATCATATAGAGAGGTGTCATGCTCTGTATTAGTTTAGCGCAGATGGCAAGGTTTTGTTTTGGCTATTATTGTTTGTTATATAACCTGCAAACTTTTACCAAATAAACCTGGAAACCAGCCAGATTTTAAGAAACTTCGTCTACAAGCTGCCTTCTTTCCAGGAAAGGTGATCCACACGAGCTAATCTCCCACATGTGGTGGAGTTTAGCGAGGCAACTTTCCAAGATGGAGGAAATGTTGAAGGCCCTGCTGCAAGACAAAGCAGCCCGGGGGAAACCAACCGCCAGGTCGCAGAGGCCACTGCAGCACAACAGGCGGCAACTCGGTAGGTGATTGCAGCTCAGCAGGAAACGTCCAGGTCATAGAGGCCACTGCAGCTCAGTGGGAGGAAAGTCACCAGACTGTAGCAGGCCAACAGGAGACTAACCGACAGTTTGCGGAGGCCCTGCTGGAGTTAAAGGGGCCTGCACCTCCCGTGCCAGTGGAACCAAAGTTGGTATGCGCTTCTTAACACATGCAGAAGATGACACCTGCGGATGACATGGAGGCGTACCTCACAAACTTTAAAGAGTCGCTCTTTGCGAAGGATGGCCAAAAGAACAGTGGGTAGGACTGTTAGCACCATTCTTGACCGGCGAACCTCAAAAAGCCTATTTTGATCTGGAACCAGATAAGGCCCAGGACTATGAGACTCTAAAGGCATAGATACTCGCATGCCTGGGGGTCACCATGGCAGTCTGGGCCCAACGCGTGCATCAGTGGACCTACCGTATTGACAAGCCACCTAGTTTTCAGATGTTCGACCTGGTTCATCTTCCCAGGAAATGGCTACAGCCGGAGACTTTGCCAGGTCCCCAGATTGTGAAGTGCATGATCATGGACCGCTACCTGCAGGCGCTCCCTGCTGTTTTGAGGAAATGAGTCAGTCATGGGGACCCCAAAACCGCCAACCAACTCGTGGACCTCCTCCTGGAGAGATACACGGCGGCTGGGGACTTGTTGAACCCATCTGTGCCCCACTTCGGTGTGCTTTGGGGCATAAGGGCCCCCAGCGGATCCGGTAAGAATGTCCCAATGGTCAAGGGCATTGGAAAGATTAACAAAACTGCCATAATGACTAACAAGGCTATGGGCTCTAGACGTGGAGACTGGCCAAAGAAGCCAAGAAGGTCTTGGGGACCCTTGAGAGGACTCGGTATAGAGCATATACAATGTTACAGATGCCATGCATTGGGCCATATTGCTGCCAATTGTCCCCTGAATGATGAACCCATGCAATGCGATATACTTATGTGAATAGAGGCCTTTCTCTTTTTGCACAGGTCATATGTACAGCATTATGTTCAGGTCACATGGAGAAGTAGATATGTATGATTTCTATTGATGGTAGACCAGTCGCTGCACTGCTAGACTCTGGTAGTATGGTAACGTTGGTCAAAAGCAGTTGTGTAAATCCTGCAAGGTTACACCCTAGCGCGGTCTGGGTCATCTGCATCCATGGGGACACTCGTGACTACCAGACGGCAGTCATTGAGATTGTTACCCCTTGGGACAGTGTGACCCATTCAGTGGGGGTGGCACCTTCACTACTTTATGAAGCCCTAGTGGGGAGGGATTTTCCCCATTTTTGGAGGTTATGGGAAGGCACGGAGAGTCTGGAGGAAAGAGCTCCCCCTACTGAGGAAGCACGGGAGCTCTCACCAGACCCTTTTTTGCCAAATGGAGGGGGAGACTGGTAGCGGGTCTGAGAAAGAAGGCGGCCCTCTTCCTTTTCCTGTAATGGCTGGGGAGCTGGAGGAGCTGGAAGCTAGCTCCCAGCTGGTAGCTAATGACCCAGAAAATGACTTTGACCCTGACCGTGAGAGTGAACAGAATGTAGTACCTGACTTAGAGGTCTGGAGGGAGGACTTCTGTACAGAGCAACTACAGGATGTCACTCTCCTTAGAGCCAGAGAAAATGTGTAGGTGATAGATGGGGAGTCGGTGGACCCTAATTGGGGGGGTGTCTTTTCCCTACATGGCTCTTAAAAATAATTTGTTGTATTAGGTGGTAAAACGCAGGGAGGACGAAGTAGAGCAGCTAGTAGGCCTCAAACCCTTTCACAGGATGGTGCTAGATCTAGCCCATGGACATGTAATGGGGGAACATCTGGGTATGGAGAAGACCAGGGAGAGAATAACCCAGAGATTCTTCTGGCCCAGGTTGCATGCAGATGTCAGAGAGTATTGTGAATCCTGCCCTGAGTGTCAACTCGCTGCACCCTCGCCCCATTTTCATAGTCCACTTTTTCCACTGCCCATAATTGAAGTGCCATTCGAAAGAATTGGCATGGATCTCCTGGGACCCATAGTAAAGTCAGCCTGGGGACGCCAGCACATCCTAGTAATACTAGACTATGCGACCCGCTATCCTGAGGCCATACCCTTGCGGTACACCTCTGCAAAGACTATCGCCAAGGAGTTGGTCCAGGTATTTAGTCGGGTGGGGATCCCTAAAGAAGTCTTAATGGATCAGGGCACCCGTTTATGCCCTGTGTAACCAAGGAATTATGCAAGTTGTATAAAATCTCCCATCTCCATACCTCGGTCTACCACCCCCAAACCGATGAACTTGTGGAGAGGTTTAATAAAATGCTCAAAAAATGTTGAAAAAGGTAGTGGAAAGAGATTGGAGGGATTGGGACATGTTGCTGTCGTATCTCATGTTTGCCATACGAGAGGTTCCACAGGCATCTACGGGATACTCCCCATTTGAACTCTTGTATGGTAGACATACCCGGGGGTTGTTAGATGTCACCAAAGAGATGTGGCAAGAAGAGGTCACCCCTCATAGGAGCTTCATCTAGCATATTTACTTGATGCAGGATCGAATTGCAGCGGTCCTGCTCTAAGTACGAGAACATATGGAGTGAGCCTAGGAGGTTCAGAGAATGGTTTATAATCCAGGTGCTAAGACTCGAACTTTCAACCCCGGGGATAGGGTACTGGTGCTGGTCCCCACTGTGGAAAGTAAATTCCTCGCAAAGTGGCAGGGCCACTTTGAGATTAAGGAAAGAATAGTGGAAGTAAACTACAAAATTTACCAGCCGGGGAAAAGGAAGCCCAAGCAAATCTATCATGTTAACCTCTTAAAACCATGGAAGGACAGAGAGGCTTTGTTGGCCGTACCACCTCCTCAAAAAAATAGGTTACCAATGACCCCGGATGTCCCCCTGACGGAATCATTGTCAGTAGCCCAACAACAGGACGTTAAGGAGTCCGTGAACAGAAATAGAGACTTTTTCTCCACTTTTCCCGGACTGATAACAGTGATTCAACTTGACATAATCAGAGCCAGGTGTTCGTGTAAATGTGAAACCTTATATAATACCCGAGGCTAGGCGCGAGGCATTAGCAAAGAAAATACAGAAAATGTTAGCGTTGGATGTGATAGAGGAGTCCCACAGTGACTGGTCGAGTCCCATAGTGCTGGTCCCAAAGCCCAATGGCACTATCCTGTTCTGTAGCAACTTTAGAAGACTGAATAGCTTGTCGAAGTTTGATGCGTACCCCATGCCTTGGGTCGATGAACTCATGGATAGTTTTGGAGGGGCGAGGTACATAACAACCCTGGACCTACCTAAGGGCTACTGACAGATACCCCTGACAGAGTTAGCCAAAGAGAAAGCAGCTTTTTCTACTCCTGAGGGCTCCTTCCAGTACAAACGAATGCAGTTTGGTCTACATGGGGCTCCTGCATCATTCCAGAGGATGATGAACAAGAAGTTGAGGCCACATCGCCCCTATGCAGCTGCCTACTTGGATGATATGGTTATCCACAGTATCCACAGTCCTGATTGGGAATACCATCTGCTCCAAATGCAAGCGGTTGTTTATTCCCTCAGGAAAGCAGGGCTCACAGCCAACCCTAAAGAGTGCCATCGATCTCGAGTAGGCCTAATACCTTGGCCACATTATTGGGCGGGGACTCGTTAAACTGCAGGCCAATAATCTAAAGGCGATCCAGTAGTGTCCCCAACCTGAATTAAAAAGCAGGTGCGTGCGTTCCTGGGCGCTTCATACCAGACTTTGCCGCCATCGCCGTTCCCCTGACGGACCTGACAAGGGGTAGAGGGTTGGTTATAGTGAAGTGGAGCTCGGAGGCCGAGAAGGCATTCCAGAAGCTAAAGCAAGCCCTGTGTGTACAACTGGTGCTTGTGACCCCGGACTTCACCAAAGAATTTGTGGTGCAGACCGACATTTCTGATGTGGGTCTAGGGGCGGTACTGTCCCAGATCAGAGACGGAGCTTAGCAACTGGTTGTATACCTAAGCCACAAGGAAAATTATGCTATACTCAAGAAGGAGTGTCTCGCGATTAAATGGGCATTGGAAAGCCTGAATTATTACCTATTGGCAGTCCGTTTAGACTGGTCACCGACCGTGCCCCCCTGAAGTGGATGTGTGATAACAGGGAGAAGTCGGGTGACAAGGTGGTTTTTGGCCCTACAGCCCTACAAGTTTACAGTGGAACATAGGGTGGGAAAGCTGCAAAACAATACAGATGGCCTTTCCCGAGTCCACTGTTTGGGTGTAACAGTTGCTCAGCCGCAGGGGCTTGAGCAGAGGGGGTGGATATGTGACGTTATGCGAGGTGCGATAGTGGACGGGCGTAATTTGTCACCTCACAAGCGTTCACTTGGAGTGCATTGGTGGGAGTCCGAGCCAGGTTTTGTTAGCCACCGTGGCAGAGCTGGTTCCAGCCCAGAGTTTCTGGTCCACCCAAATCCCTCTCTTGCTGCATATAACGACCAGGAAAAGATCTCACAGGAGCTCACCCTAGGACTCAGTATGCTAGACTGAGGGGGCCAAGAGCATGAGTTTGGTTGCTCTAAAAACTGCAAAAGGTAAAGGTTTGCATTTGTTTGTTTGAAGGTGTCAGGGACAAGCCTGACATCATAGAGGTATCCTGCTCTGCATTAGTTTAGCGCCACACAGCGAGGTTTTGCTTTGGCTATTTTTGCTTGTTTTATAAACTGCAACCTTTTACCAAAATAAACCTGGCATCCAGCCAGATTTTAAGAAAGTTTGCCTACAAGCTGCCTTCTTCCCAGGAAAGGTGATCCACACAAGCTAATCTCCCACACCAGCCACACTGATCATTGTATTCTCACCGTGGGGAAGGCTCTCTGCTGTGAGAACACAGCAGCACAGCAGGAGTGATTTCCCTATTCACTTTAAATGTGTGTACGGAGGAATTGGCACATTTTTTTTGTTCAATACGCTTGTTGAATAACAAAAACATTTACAATTCTGATTCCAAAAAAAGATGGTACGCTGTGTAAAATCTAAATAAATCAGAATGCAATGATGTGAAATCTCATAATCGCATATGTTATTCACAATAGAGAATAGAAAACATATCATCAGATGCATTATCAGAGATGCAGGCTTTTGAACTGAGCGCTGATAACAAACTAGAAGGATCCTCTCCTCTTTAGCCTAGAGGGCAAGGCGTCCCTGGTTGCTAAAAAGAATGACAAATATAAATTTGTCTGACCACAGAACAGTTTTTGACTTTGCATTCAACGATTTTAACTGAGCTTTGGCCCAGAGAAAATGGCAGTGTTTCTGGATCATTTTCAGATATGGAAATAAAGAGAGTAACTAATGGTGTGCAAACACCCCTATATTATACAAATGGAGAAAACCCTCACAGTGGGACTTTTTAGGCACTAATTCAAAAATACACAAGTAGAAAGAAAAGATTGGAAAAGTTATTAAAAGTTTACAGATTTTTTTATTGTTACACGAAAAATACAAAAAACTGACAATACATATTATAAATAGGTTGGGTACTAGGACTAGATACAGTATATTAGCAAAAAGTTACCAAACAAAGAATGATGATGGAAAACACCCAATACATTTTGAAAATTTATTTTCTTCTTCAGGGGTGCATGAACATGAGCAAAAGGGGACAATTAAATACATTTTTTGGATGGCACAAAAAATTGTATTCACAGAGAGTGATTTTTTAAGTATTTTTGAGCCCATGCAGTTACATCCATCATTTAGCATCATGCCTATTAATGTATTGCCATCTGAGGGCCCAAAGATCATGGAGATTTCTCCATATTTTTTAAATCTTTTGATGATACTATGTACTGTAATTAATGATATATTTTAAAGCTTTGCAATTTTACATTGAGGAACGTTATTCTGAATTTGTTTGGCAAAGCTTCTCACAGATTTGTGAACCTATCCCCATCCTTACCATACATATGAGACACTCTGACTCTCTAAGATTCTCTTTTCATACCCAATAATGTTACAGACCCATTGCCAATTAACCAAATTAGTTGCAAAATGTTCTTTGAGCTCTTCCTTGTTAGTACCACTTTGCCAGCTTTTTGTTGCCCTGTCCCAACTTTTTTTGAGACGTGTTGCTGCCAACGATTTCAAAATTACCAGATTTTTTTCTTAAAATGTTAAATTTTCTTAGTTTAACCACTTCAATACCAGGCACTTAGAACACTTCCCTATCAGACCAATTTTCAGCTTTCTGTGCTGTTGCGGTTTGAATGAGAATTCTGCGGGCATGCAACGTTGTACCCAAACACTATTTTTATATTTTTTTCCCACAAATAGAGCTTTTGGTGATATTTGATCACCCCTGCGGTTTTTATTTTTTGCATTAACAATTAAAAAAAACATTTTGAATAAGTTTTTCTCTGTTTCTGTCACAAAACTTTGTAAATAAGTACATTTTCTCCATCACTGATGGGCACTAATGAGGCTACACTGACTGCACTGATGAGGCAGTACTGATTGGCACTGATGAAGTGGCACTGATGGGCACTGATGAGGCACATATATGCAGCACTGATGGGCACTGATATGCAGCACTGACGGGCGCTGATATGCAGCACTGTTGGGGCACTGATAAGTGGCACTGATAGTCACTCATAGGTGGCACTGATGGGCAATGATAGGTGGCACTGGGCACTGATAGGTGGCACTGATAGGGGCACTGATAGGGGCACTGGTGGGCAGCAGATGACAGATGAACTAATAAGGGCCCATTCCCTGGTGGTTTAAGGTGGCATTTGAAGTTGGCACTGAGTGCCATCCATGTTGGGCACTGTGCCCCTTACCTGGTGGTCTAGGGTGGGCTCCCTGGTGGTCTAGGATCAGCTCCCTGGTGGTCAGGATCGGCTCCCTAGTGTTCCTGGGTGGGCGCATCCCTGGTCTTCCCTGGGCAGGCTTCCTGGTGGTCTAGGGTGGTGACCCTAGGAGGGGCTACGCTGATAAGCAATCAGCACAGACCCCCCTGTCAGGAGAGCAGTCGATCGACTCTCCACTACATGCATCTGCAGACACAAGTAGTGTAAAAGCTGATAAATGGCTTTTCCCATTTACACTGTGACCAGCCGTGATTGGTCATGGCTGATCACATGGTAAAGAGCTTCCGATGGAAGCTCTGTACCGAGATTGGTAATGCGGTGGGTCATACTGACCCACCATACCACCGATCACCACGATGCGGGCCCCCATGGGTGCGCCGGCATGTTATCCTGCTGGACCTTAAATGACGCCCAGTCAGGATAACTGAACCACTTACTGCCCGTCATTCTGCATACGGCGGTCGGGAAGTGGTTAAACATTTGATATATATTTATTTTATATAAATATATATATTTTTTTCTATTGTGAATAAAATATGGGTTTATGAGATTTGCAAATCATTCTTTCTATTTTTATGTACAGGGTGGGCCATTTTTATGGATACACCTTATTAAATGGGAATGGTTGGTGATATTAACTTCCTGTTTGTGGCATATTAGTATATGTGAGGGGGGAAACTTTTCAAGATGGGTGGTGACCATGGCGGCCATTTTGAAGTCAGCCATTTTGAATCCAACTTTTGTTTTTTCAATAGGAAGAGGGTCATATGACACATCAAACTTATTGGGAATTTCACAAGAAAAACAATGGTGTGCTTGGTTTTAACGTAACTTTATTCTTTCATGAGTTATTTACAAGTTTCTCACCACTTATGAAATGTGTTCAATGTGCTGCCCATTGTGTTCGATTGTCAATGCAACCCTCTTCTCCCACTCTTCACACACTGATAGCAACACCGCAGGAGAAATGCTAGCACAGGCTTCCAGTATCCATAGTTTCAGGTGCTGCACATCTCGTATCTTCACAGCATAGACAATTGCCTTCAGATGACCCCAAAGATAAAAGTCTAAGGGGGTCAGATCAGAAGACCTTGGGGGCCTATCCACTGGCCCACGACGACCAATCCACTCTCCTGGAAACTGTTCATCTAGGAATGCTCGGACTTGACACCCATAATGTGTAATAAATACAAGAGAACCAGTTCCATTGGCAGCCATACATGGCCACGCCATGACACTACCACCACCATGCTTCACTGATAAGGTGGTATGCTTTGGATCATTAGCAGTTCCTTTCCTTCTCCATACTCTTCTCTTCCAGTCACTTTGGTACAAGTTGATCTTGGTCTCATCTGTCCATAGGATGTTGTTCCAGAACTGTGAAGGCTTTTTTTGAATGTTGTTTGGCAAACTCTAATCTGGCCTTCCTGTTTTTGAGGCTCACCAATGGTTTACATCTTGTGGTGAACCCTCTGTATTCACTCTGGTGATGTCACGATCCTGGTGGTGGAGTCTGTCTTAGCAGGGAACAACCACTCTTACACACCCGATTCGGGGACCCCTGGTAGTGTAGACAGGAAGTCCCAGAGTGCGGGATGGCACAAGGGCTGGATGGTCACTGGTGGTGATGTGAGGCTCCAGATGGTCGTGCAGACAGAAGAGTGGTCGTGCAGGCTGGGTCGGCAACTGGCGGGTCAGAGAGGCAGAAAAAGGGGCAGGCAGTAGAATAGTCAAAGTCCAAGCAGAATTCGTTCACAGGCTGGCGGCAAGGTACAGAAGGGTCAGACAAGCGGATGGTCGTGGATAGCCAGGGTTGGTGCAGGAAGATAGGAAGCAGGTCAGGGCAAGCTGGGTCGGTACACATGAACAGGAACAACACATTAAGCAGGTTTCAGGTAGGAGAGCTGAAGCTCACAGGTACTCAGACGCTGTAGAATGGACAGCACCTGGTGACAGGTGCAGGGAGCTTAAATAGGGCCGTTTGGCGCGTGAACGGCAAAAATTGACAAAAAAGTCCAGAACATGGCCTGACTTCACCAGGCCAATCCTTTGCTAACACTGCCCCCCCCAAGGGGCAGCCTCTGGATGCCCAGCTTGGCCACCTTGGCAGGGTTGTTATCCTGGAAGGTTTGGATGCAGTCATCAGCATGAAGGTTGGTTTCGGGCTCCCAAGAGCTCTTCCATTTTACGGTACTGGACCACACCGCCCCTTTTTCTGCAGTCAAGTACGGACTTGAATTCGAACTCCTCTTCTCTATCGATCAAGACAGGGGCAGGGGGAGCACCAGCTCTATTGGGAAAGGGGTCCGGGGTCACCGGCTTAAGCAGAGACACATGGAATACCGGGTGTATTCTTGGAGACTGCGGGAGGTCCAACTCAAAAGACACCTGGTTAACTTTCCTCTTAATTAGGAAGGGGCCAATGAACCTTGGGCCCAACTTCTTGGATGGGCAGGACAAATTGTCACCAGGTTGGAGGTTAAGTTCACCTAGTTTTTTCTTATTGAAAACTGCTTTTGTTGTTTCCTGCGTCTTGGCAAGTGTCTCTTGTAACAGCTTCCAATTGGACCTGAAAAAATGTGTGGCTTCGTGAACTGCAGGTAATACTGTCTCCTGGGCAAGACTGGGAAGCATAGAGGGGTGGAACCCATAATTAGCCCAGAAGGGGGACTGCTTTGTTGCAGAATGTGCTGAGTTATTGTAGGCGAATTCTGCCAAGGGTAACAGTGAGCACCAATCATCCTGGGAGTAAGCTGAGAAGCAACGGAGGTATTATTCCAATGTTTGGTTTGTCCTCTCGGTCTGACCATTGGTCTGGGGGTGGTACGCTGTTGAGAAGGAAAGGTTGATCTTCAAGGCAGAACAGATAGCCCTCCATAAGTGAGACGTAAACTGGACCCCCCGGTCAGACACAATGTTACCTGGAACACTGTGGAGCCGAATAACTTCCTTGAGGAAAATTTCGGAAGTCTCTTTTGCAGTAGGAGTGCCCTTCATTGGGAGGAAGTGTGCCATTTTGGTCAACCAGTCCACTATGACAAAAATTGTGGTGTATCCTTGAGCCGGGGGCAGCTCCACAATGAAGTCCATTGATATTTTGGACCACGGCCGGTCCGGAATGGGGAGAGGTCTTAATAGCCCCCAGGCTCGGGCTTTGTCTGACTTATTTCTGGCACAGGTGGAACAGGAGCAGACATAAGCCAAGCAGTCGTCAGGAAGCAATGGCTACCGGAAGGAGCGTGATACAATCTCGGCAGTTTTCCGTGAGCCAAAGTGTCCGGCTAGTTTATGGTCGTGGCACAGTTCCAGTATGGCAGGAGACTTGGGGACAAAGATTTGATTCTGGTGCCACCATAGACCATCCTTCCAGGTTAGCCCTTGACCAGATAATCCCGGTGAGCAGGCTGAGGCTCTCCGAATCCAGGATAGCAGATCCTCCTCGGTAAGCAAGAAGTTCCTAGGTTGTAGGATAGTGTCAGGGGGAGCGGAAGTTCCCGGCTCCGAAAACATCCAAGAAAGAGCGCCTGGGCTTGGTATTCTTCACGCCTGGGCGATAGGTCAGGTGGAACTGGAATCTCGAAAAGAAGAGTGCCCAGTGGGACTGGCGAGGTCTGAGTCTCTTGGCCGTTCGGAGGTACTCCAGATTTCGATGGTCCATGTATATCAGGACAGGATGCTGGGCCCCCTCCAACAGGTAGCGCCATTCCTCCAAAGCCGCCTTAATGGCCAACAACTCCCTGTCTCCGACATCATAATTCTTCTCCGGAGCTGAGAGCTTGCGGGAGAAGAAGGCCACAGGATGGAAGAGAGCCCTGGCCCCCTGCCGCTGAGACAGGACCTCTCCCACCGCCGTTTCAGATGCGTCCACTTCCAGAACATAGGGCAATGTAGCGTCCGGATGCTTCAGGATGGGTGCCATAGTGAAGAACTTTTTTAAGGCTTGGAAAGCGTCTTGAGCCTCCGCTGACCAGTGGAACCACTGACCTTGCTTTGTGAGCTGCGTAATCGGGGTGATGATGGCCGAGAATCCCCTAATGAATCTCCTATAAAAGTTGGCAAAGCCGACAAAACGTTGGACCCTTTTTTTGTCCACAGGTGCTGGCCAGTCCAGAATAGCTGAGACCTTCTGAGGGTCCATGGTAATTCCAGAGACAGACAGGATCAGTCTAAGAAAGGAAATTTTGGGGCGCTCAAATGCGCATTTCTCGGCCTTAGCATACAGCCTGTGCTGTCGCAGGAGGCTGAGGACACACCGAACATGCTGCCGATGCTCTTCCAGGGTGGAGGAAAAAATCAAAATATCGACCAGATAAATAATAACAAAAAGATCCAGATAATCCCGGAACACTTTGTTGACCAGATGCTGAAAGGTAGCGGGGGCGTTGCAGAGTCCGAAGAGCATGACGAGGTACTCGTAGTGGCCGAAACGAGTCCGAAAAGCAGTCTTCCACTCGTCACCCTCTCGGATACGTATCAAGTTGTAGGCCCCCCGGAGATCCAACTTGGTAAATACGGTGGCTGACCCCAGCCTCTGAAACAGCTCTGGAACACGTGGGAGAGGATACCGGTTCTTGACCGTGATGCAGTTTAGCTCCCGGTAGTCTATACACGGGCAGAGGGTATGGTCCTTTTCTCCACAAAAAAGATGCCCGCCCCGGCAGGGGACCTGGAAGGTCGGATGAACCCCTTGGCCAGGTATCATCCAAGTAGGCCTTGAGGGCCATTAGCTCAAGTTCGGACATTGGGTATATGCGGCTGAAACGTACTTAATTTCAGGGAGCAACTCAATAGGGCAGTCATAGGCCATGTGGGGAGGTAGCTGGTCCTCCCCTTTCTTACTGAACACGTTGAGGTACTCATGGTAGGCAGCAGGTACAGTAAGGCGGGTTTCTGAGTCAACGTCAGAGTCAAGGCTCAGGAGTGGGGGACCAACACTCCCGGACGGGGGCAGACAGTGTTTTTCACAGTAAGGGGACAGGAATTGGATGCGTCCCGAGGACCAGTTTATGTCGGGGCTATGTGTCCGAAGCCAGGGAAGCCCCAAAATGATGGGGAACGGGTGAGGCTATGACATCAAGGATGAGTAACTCCTGGTGTCCCTGGGGTGTAGATGCCGGAATGGGTTGAGTTTCCATGGTGACCTGGCCGGATTTAATGGCCGACCCATCAGCCAGGCGGACCATCATCTTATGCGCCTTGGGGCGCAGGGGCATCTGGTTTAGCGTAGCAAATGTCTGGTCTCAAAACAGCTACAGGCCCCTGAATCAATAATCGCTGACACTAGAACGCTCACTCCGGGCAACTGCAAAGAAACAGAGAGAGTCAGATGAGACACATTATTACAGGCTGGCATTGAGTCCAGGTTGGGCCGCTTACCCGCTTTGGCAGGACAGGTCCTCACCATGTGTCCGGTCTCGCCACAGTAAAGGCACAGGTTCAGTGCCCGGCACCACTGTCTCTCTTGAGAGATGGGTGCAGCAGGCTGATTTGCATGGGCTCAGGCAGGTCTGTGGGTGCCGATGGAGCTGGTGCCGGGACCGTGCGACCGGGCACCCGGGGCATCATCCAAATTAAGCGTGAAGCAGGAGGGGGTCCTATGGCTCGCTCGGCCTGGCGTTCCCTGAGTCGCTGGTCTATCTGGATGGCCAAGTTAATTAAGGCATCCAGGGTTGCAGGCACCCCGACACGGGCTAGTTCATCCTTCAAGAGCTCAGCCAATCCCATCCTGAACTGGTAGCAGAGTGCAGCGTTTTTCCACGCTGTGTCTGCACTCCAACGCTGGAACTCGTAGTCCTCCGCGGACCACCGACCCTGCTGTAGGGTGTGCAAGGTGGCTGCTAGGTGGGGATTCTGGTACAGCTGAGCCATGGCATCGAAGAAGGCATCCAGGGTGGCGGCTTTGGGTGCTCTCTGTTCCCAGAGGCAATGAGCCCAGACCTGGGGGTCATCCTGCAGCAGAGAAATGACCAGGCCCACCTTGGTGTTTTCGAGGGAAAAGGTGCGCGGCTGCAGACCCAGATGCAATTCGCAGGAGCTGCGAAAGGTCCGAAACTTGTTGCTGTCCCCCGCAAACTTGTCAGGCAAGGGGACCTTGTTCTCAGAAGGCAGTGCCACAATGGTGCGGGCCGCGGCGGCACCACCTTCGGATGCGGAGGGTGCAGAGAGCTCACGCATTTCCCGCACTTCTCCCTCCAACCGGGTGTAGCCCTCTGCTTGTGTGAGCCCGGCTAAATGGATACACAGTTCGTCCATGGGTGAGGGTGTTCCCTGTGCAGACTCGGACATGGCTGTCCATTACTGTCACGATCCTGGTGGTGGAGTCTGTCTTGGCAGGGAGCAACCACTCTTACACACCCGATTCGGGGACCCCTGGTAGTGTAGACCGGAAGTCCCAGAGTGTGGGATGGCACAAGGGCTGGATGGTCACTGGTGGTGATGTGAGGCTCCAGATGGTCGTGCAGACAGAAGAGTGGTCGTGCAGGCTGGGTCGGCAACTGGCGGGTCAGAGAGGCACAAAAGGGGCAGGCAGAAGAATAGTCAAAGTCCAAGCTGAGTTCATTCACAGGCTGGTGGCAAGGTACAGAAGGGTCAGACAAGCGGATGGTCGTGGATAGCCGGGGTCGGTGCAGGCAGATAGGAAGCAGGTCAGCGCAAGCCGGGTCGGTACACAGGAACAGGAACAGCACAGGAAGCAGGTTTCAGGTAGGAGAGCTGAAGCTCACAGGTACTCAGATGCTGTAGAATGGACAGCACCTGCTGACAGGTGCAGGGAGCTTAAATAGGGCCGTTTGGCGCTGTTTCCGGTGCACGTGAATGTACGGAAGCGCACGTGAAAGGCAAAAATCGGCAAAAAAGTCCAGAACATGGCCTGACTTCACCAGGCCAATCCTTTCCTAATAGGTGAAGTCTTCTCTTGATTGTTGACTTTAACACACATACACCTACCTCGTGGAGAGTGTTCTTGATCTGGCCAACTGTTGTGAAGTGTGTTTTCTTCACCAGGGAAAGAATTCTTCGGTCATCCACCACAGTTGTTTTTTCCGTGGTCTTCCAGGTCTTTTGGTGTTGCTGAGCTCATCGGTGCGTTCTTTCTTTTTAAGGATGTTCCAAACAGTTGATTTGGCCACACCTAATGTTTTTGCTATCTCTCTGATGGGTTTGTTTTGTTTTTTCAGCCTAATGATGGCTTGCTTCACTGATAGTGACAGCTCTTTGGATCTCATATCCAACAGATTCCAAATAGCACACTTGAAATTAACTCTGGACCTTTTATCTGCTCCTTGTAAATGGGATAATGAGGGAATAACACACACCTGGCCATGGAACAGCTGAGCAGCCAATTGTCCCATTACTTTGGTCCCTTAAAAAGTGGGAGGCACATATACAAACTGTTGTAATTCCTACACCATTCACCTGATTTGGATGTAAATACCCTCAAATTAAAGCTGGAAGTCTGCAGTTAAAGCACATCTTGTTAGTTTCATTTCAAATCCATTGTGGTGGTGTATAGAGCCAAAAAGATTAGAATTGTGTCGATGTCCCAATATTTATGGACATGACTGTATATGTAATGGGCAGTGTGGAGTGATAGAAGGGCACATGAGTATCGAGCTGTAATCTTTCCTTCAATAACAACACACAAGGAGAGGATAAGGGCCGGTAACATATAAGCCCCACAAGGGGCATTAGTCTGCAGAAAAGGAAATATAATATAAATGGGATTATAAGTGATAAAAATGTACCAATGTTAGAACAAAAGACTCCTGGGTTGTAGAAAAGAGGGGGGTACTTACAATGCGCCAAACGAACAGAAACGTTCCACACTGCCACCACCACCATGCACTCAGGATGGCGTGGTCAGCCATTTTAAATGCTTTGGCGCCTATCCGAATGACGTCACATGCCGCGGGACACACGGCGTAGTGGCGCAATGGCCTCTCGGCCTTAACAAATTTAACAGTTATCCCTTTCTGCAGTCTTTTTTAATGATGATGTGACATAAATAAAAAAGCAATATTTTTATTAAGCTAACTGGTGTTATTTACCGTCCATACTTGCCTCCATCCCCACACTCCCCCCAAGAAAAATAGTATATGGCAATATAGTGGTGCCATGCTAAAACTGTGGGTGTGGTCAGATTGCATCAACAGTGGGAGGTCCTTAAATGGTCATATGCTTTAATGGCTGTGCCACAAGCGAGTATGTAACAAAAAGTACAAACTGCAGTACACTAATTTTAATGAAATAAAACTGTTCTATTACATATCCTTTACTATACACAGCTAACCTTGAACTGCTATTAAAGTCTTGTTTTTAACAAACATGTTATACTTACCTGCTCTGTGTAATGGCCCCTCCCTCCTTCCGGGTGCCCCCACAGAAAGAAGCTTGGTATGGGGGCATCTAAGCAGGCTCCTGATCTGTCTCACTGGCTGTGATTGACAGTAGCAGGAGCCAATGGCTCCCGCTGCAGCAAAAAGCCAGGAGTGTGAGTCCCCGGAGAACCGAGTAATCAAACACCGCCAATCACTCAGTTCTCAGTGCTCCTTGAGCTGGTGACTGTCAGTCTCTGGCTCTCTGCTCTGCCCCCCCCCCCCACACACACTCACTGAAACACTGGGCTGTGGATGGGGCAGGAGCAGCTGGCTCAGACTGAGCTGGGTGCCGGTCCAGGCATGAGATCAGATCATGTGATTGGAGCATTGTCCTGCATAAATATCATGGTCTTCTTGAAAGATGCAGACTTTTCCCTGTACCACTTCTTGAAGAAAGTGTCTTCTAAAAACTGGCAGTAGGTTTGGGATTGATTGAGTTGATTTTGAGTTAATGTTCAACTTGAAAGGTCCAACTAGCTCACCTTTTTAATACCAGCTCATATCAGTACTTCACCCCCACCTTGTTGGGATCTGAGTGGAAGTGGAGCTCTGTGCCTGCTACTAATCCAGCCATAGGCCCATTCATCTGGTCCATCAAGAGTCACTCTCATCTCATCAGTCCATAAAACCTTTGAAAAATCTGTCTTCTGATATTTCTTGGCCCAGTCTTGACATTTCAACTTATGTGTCTTGTTCAGTGGTGGTCAGGTTTCAGCTATCCTTATCTTGGCCATGTCTCTGAGCACTGAACACCTTGTTCTTCTGAGCACTCCTGGTAGGTTGCAGTCCTGAAATATGGCAGAACTGGAGGATAATGGGTTCCTGGTAGCTTCACGTTTGCTTTTTCTCAAATCTTAAGCAGTTAATTTGTGTCTTTTTGTTAACACCTTTATTGCAACCCTGTTGACTATCTGCAACAAAACATTTAATGGTTCTATGATCACACCCCAATATTTTAGAAATGTCAAGTGCTGCGTCCCTCTGAAAGACTTTTTACAATTTTTGACTCTTCAGAGTCAGTTAAATCTCCTTTTTGGCCTATTTTGCCTGAGGAAAATAAGCTGCCTAATAATTATGCACACCTTAATATAGGGCGTTGATCTCCCTAGGCCACCCCCCTCCCTCATTACACAAATACACATCACCTGATATCCTTAAATCCAATAAGCATTCAAATATATAAAGCTTGGAGTCTGACAATATGCATAAAAATGAAGATTTAGTCAAAATGCTCACTTGCCTAATAATTGTGCACACAGTGTATGTACTATACGGACTGCACTATATACTCTGAACTGCAATATATATACTATACGAACTGCACTATATACTCTGCACTGATATATATACACTGTGTGCAGAATTATTAGGCAAATGAGTATTTTGACCACATCATCCTCTTTATGCATGTTGTCTTACTCCAAGCTGTATAGGCTCGAAAGCCTACTA
>BLSH010334866.1:0-58067 GCA_018402905.1 Glandirana rugosa
AACGACCGTCGTACGTTCAACTGTTGAAAGTGCCGCCACAGACAAACGATTCTGCATGCAACGGTCGTGAGTACGACGTGTTGAACACGATCGTCGTCCCGTGTGTACGAGCTATAAGAGTCCCCCATCCACGATACACAGCATGGATGGACAAATCTCCAGCTGAGGCTATTGTATTTTGACAGCTGACTCAACGGGCTGTGAAAATACCTGATTGGATTCAGCAGCTCTTCTGTCGTCAATTTCAGCCCAGGCTCCTCTGATTTTTTAGTTGAGGGATGTTGGGTAGAAGGCAGCTGACAAGGCCACACAGTGATCATATTTCAAATGGTTCATTGGGAACTGTCCAATATTCAATCAGTGTATGGCTAGCTTTAATGCTGTCCTCTCCAACCCTGCTGCCCAAGGCATGGACAGCATCTTATAATGAATACAGCCCTGGCTTTTATTGTAAGTAGATATTATAGCCAGCCTTCAACAAGCTGAACATCTATGGCTGCCCTAATAATCTCTGACTAGTTGAGATGTGATTCTGACAGTGATTTCCAATGACAGTTTTCTCCAATTTGTTCTTTGCATGCATTCAGAAATACAGGCAATAAGGTCATTTCTTGATATATTCATGTTCAGAACTATCAGCTTTATGACAACTGTTCATCTTTGCTTGCCTTTTCTTTATTTTAATAAGATAACTTAGATGCATGTGAAATGTTTTTTTAGATATGATCACTAAATACAATTACTTTTTCAATTGTGCTTGACCTTTTTTTCCAAGCTAGTTAGTATAATATGTTCTGACATTAAATATATTTCCAAAATGCAATTCCAATAACCTGTCTGAGCTTGTTTTTCGAGTAGAGAATAAATGTTATTTTCTGTATACTGCATATGAACACACACAGGTACATTAAAGTTAACGAAATAGCCAACATTCTCCATAGGTTTCTTCAGTTCCATTAAATAGACAAATCATTTGCTTAAGGGCCAGTGCTGACTGGTTTTGATGGGAAAATACAGTGTACATTTGGCATTAGTTTGACATGTTTCTGAAATCATTTAGAATTCTTTAAAGGTACATTTGACCTGCTTCAGCTACTCGTCCATCCCCATAGACTTAGATATAGGAGAAATAGTCCTGAAGCAAGCAAAAGCCCATCAGCATAACCCGTATTTTGGTCCTATTCTTCTTGATGTTACAGTTGGGGGAAGACTGGCTTGTGTGTTTATGGCTGGACTTTGTGCTCCCCTAGACTGGATTTACAGTAACTGATTTAGTAAAAGAGATGAGTATTTTCATTCTCAGTTAAGTGACTATTCACTTCTTTCATCTAATCAAGATAAAAGCATTTGCACATAACTGATTATTCAAAGTAATCAGGTATTTTAATTTCATGTTTGCGTAACTGGGACTCGTTTGTTCCATGTGGGTGCAGGCATGTGCCCTCGATAGCTTGGGCAATTTGGCATCTACAGTTGGCCAACCAGAGCCCCCCTTACATACACCCACACAGATGTCATTTTGGGGGCAGTGTTAGCACCCATACAGCTGCTGGGTTCCAATTGACGTCAATGGAACTGCCGTGCGTGGTGAACACAGCCCTTGCACAGGGTACACATTGATATGCCTTATGTGAACAAACCTTAAAGTGAATAAATGACATGCATATGACAAATTGCGCTGTTAAACTTATGTAACAAGGTGCTGGACTACAGAAACATGGAGAAAGAGACATTTCACCCGGTACAATTAGTTTACTTTCACAGATACTGATGTTATGCTGCACCATTCCCCTCTGCCCATTAAAGGAGAGCTAGAGCCAGGCACAGCCATAGACTTCTATGCAGAGTGCAGTGCTGAGAATCCTGGGGTTTGCAGTTTGGGATGGCAGCCATATTATGGGACCCATAGACTCTTTCATCATTTGACTACAGATCCCAATGGACACTGTGCAGTGGGAGGAGTGGGGAGAGGATTTTTATTAAACTGCCCAGGGAAAGTCCTTCCTCTTGGCACCAAGCAGAGAGAGAGCGCACCTCTTTCCGAGTATTCACCTGCCAGTGGGGATGTACAGTAAGTCTGAGACTAGAAGTGAGAACACCTGGGGGCAGCGCAGCACTGCCCACATCACAGATCCGGCATGCTTTGCTTCCCAGCACTGATCACTGGAGGCTTTCAGGGAGAGACTGAGGGAGCCCCTTCTACAGCAAGCATCCACAGCAGCATCCTGGAACAGTTGAAAGGGCTATCTGCCCATTATTGACACTGCTAACAGAGACTGTGGCACTGAGAGCAGGACACCAAGTGCACTCAACCCATATCTATACCATCCCTATACCACACTTCCACCAAACTTATACTGTACCTATACCAACCTTATTCTGCAGTTATATCGACTTGTCACTTCATCTGACCTGCATCTACACTGCACCTGTACCACACCTATACCGCATCTTTACTCTAACTTTACTGCATGCTAAGTGCACTACCGCTTCTTAAAGGGCCCCAACAATAGTCAGCAGAAGAACAACATAAAGGACTGCCCCTCCAGCAAAACCATCCTGCAAGTCCCTCTTTATCCCTTCTCCCCTTCCTTTCATTTTTAAAAACAGTGCACATCCAGTCTGTATAGACCAAGCATAGTTGCTATTAATGCACTTCATCAGTATAATCTCCTATATTTGACAAATCAAGCTGTATTACTGCTGCTGCTGCACGTTAGGTGACCTTGTTACTATGTATGCTGGGGTTGATTTATTAAAACTGGAGAGTACAAATTCTGGTGCAGCTGTGCATGATAACCAATCATCTTTTAACTTCAACTTGTTCAATTAAGTTTTGAAAAAAAAACTGGAAGCTGATTGTTTTTTCTTTACAGAGCTGTACCAGGTTTTGCAGTCTAAATCAACCCCCAAGTGTCATCTTATGCCTCATCCATATTATTTGGTATGCTAAATTATGTTATTGCATTTGTTAATCCATTTTTATGCTTGCCTCTTTGCCTACCATATCGGGTTACAATTTACTACATTTTCCTTTACTAACTGGTTCAGAGCCTGTTTTTTTATGAACATTGTATTATTACTGGTTACTAGATATTACTTTCACAGATTTTCTGTGGTATTGCATGCTTTATACACTCAACCTAGTGTGTCAGAAGGACTGAAATTCTTATAGAGATCGAAGCAAAGAACAGAGAGCCCATCTTAACCAGAGGCTCATACGAGGGTAGGGCTACACATAATAAGTCTGAGCTTAATTCCAAACATAATATATATATATATTATAGCATCTTAGGTGTTAGAGGACTGCGACCACATGTTAACACATATTACATACCGTATGATTACCTCCAGTACCATATGTTATTAGACACTTCTAGAAACGATTTAATAAAAACAGTGATTCACATAAATTGCAATATATGCTTAAAAGAGAAGTGCAGGAATGTAAAAAGCCAAACATATAGTATGTACCCATCTAGATGGCTGCAGCTTCGATTCAATGCTGCAGCTGTCCCCCACTTGCTCTATACCGATAACTTAAGAACCACTTATCATTCAGTCGCCAGCTCTGTGCTCTTCCCCTCCAGCACTCAATTGAGCGCTGGGCTGTAAAGGAAGCAGCTGGCTCAGGGTCTCAGCAGCATGTTGAGAGGCTGAGCCAGCTGTCCATCTGGCATCTGGGTGGATCCTGAAATTATTGTCAGGATCCTTGCAGAGCCTGGACCAGCTCTGTGACGTCAGCGGACAGTGGACTTTAGCCGGCTGATGGCTGAATCAGGGTCACAGGTGCTACAGAAGAAGTGCGGTCAAAAAAAAGCTTTGGCTATATTTCTTCAATTTGGTCAGCTATGTCATAGTGATCCCTTTCTTTCTAGAACCTACTGTACCAGAAAAATGCACCTAGTACCTCCTATGTTGTATGCGTGAGTGCTCTTTGGAGTTGATCACAGACATTTTTTCAGTTCTATTGCATAGTGCAGGTCAAAGACAAAACCTGGCTCTGTCTGACTGTGTCAGTTTACCCCATATTGACTTTATGGGGTTGACTTACTAAAACTGGAGCATGCAAAATCTGGTGCAGCTGTGCATGGTTGCCAATCAGCTTCTTACTTCAGCTTGTTCAGTTAAGCTTTGACAATAAAACCTGGAAGCTGATTGGTTTCTATGCAGAGCTACACCAGATTTTGAACTCTCCAGTTTTAGTAAATGAACCCCTATGTCTCTATTTAGGGGGAAATAATCCCATAGGTCAGGGATATGCAATTAGCGGACCTCCAGCTGTTGTAGAACTACAAATCCCACGAGGCATAGCAAGAATCTGACAGCCACAAGCATGACACCCAGAGGCAGAGGCATGATGGGACTTGTAATTTTGCAACAGCTGGAGGTCCGCTAATTGCATATCCCTGCCATAGGTCCTCCAGGGTCCTTTACATAATGTGCAAATAAGCACAGCCATAGCCACAATGCTTTGCCATAGCAATTTTAACTCAGGTCGCAAAGTCTGACAGGAGGAACTGCCTGTCAAACTCGCCCATTGTGATGAATGGAGTTGCACCACATCCACAAGACAAATGCTTGATACGCAGTTGCAGCTCAGTCCCGCTTTGTAAAACTGCCATTTGGCAATTTAAAAAAGTAAAAAAAAAACAACTGAATACCTGCCAGCCGCTGCGGTATGCATTATGCCTGTCTGAAAAAACACATAGTGCCTAAACATGCATTGCATAATTGAAGAACCAAGAATTCCTGTTTTTATATTTCTATAAGATTGTACAGTAGAAAACATAGAGGTAGTTTTGAATAATAAGGTAAATTAAGCTGTTCCCTCAAATAAAGCATTTTAAAAACTGGATAAAACATTTTGATTAGAATAATTAGGAAATAGCACACACAAATACTGACTGCATTGTGTCATAAATTGGAAGCTGTTTAACGTGTTTATTTCTACAAAGAAACAAATAAAAGAATATGAATTCATTTGAGGCTGCAATGGTGTTTTTATAGGAAACAACATAGCAAGACACTGGAATCTGAAATGTAAACACATTCAAAGCAATTTCCAAAAGTACATTGATTTTAGAGGACAAGCTGGGATGCATTTTATTTTTGTATATTATCAATAGGATTACAAAAGAAAAGTGCGAGTGGAACACAAAAAGGCCAGAAAATGGGAGTGAAGACAATCTCCCCATCTGCTACTATGTGGACATTTTCTGTTATGTTTGTGGAATGTATTTATTTATAATCCCACTGATAAGTGTGTCAAGAAAACACTAAATACATAATTAACAACCCAGCTTGTCCTCTCAATATTGCGGGTCGGAGGACGGAACCGCGGCAGCCGGAAGGAAGTACAATTGAGATGCGAGGGACAGATGATCCCCCGTCATGTCTATGGCTCTCAGAGGACTGGGCGTGACGTCATGATGTCACGTCCGGGCTGGCAAAAGTAAACAAAGCCAGTTTTCCAGCTAGAAAGCATCAGATCGTTATTTTTTTTTTGACCTGATGCTTTCCAGCTTGGAGGAGATGTGTGAGGTCTTATAGGCCCCACATCTCTCCATAAAGATTACCTGTCATGCAATATTTCTATTACAAGGGAATAAAAGTGATCAAGTTTTTTTTTTTAAAGGGAAAGTGTAAAAATAAAAAAAATAAAATAAATTAAACAATAAAAAAAAAATTAAAGCGCCCTCAACTCCGCGAGCTTGCACACAGAAGCGAACGCATACGTAAGTTGCATCCGCATATGTAAACAATGTTCAAACCACACTTGTGAGGTATCACCGCGATCGTTAGAGCGGGAGCAATAATTCTAGCACTAGACCTCCTCTGTAACTCTAAACATGTACCCTGTAAAAATTGTTAAAACGTTGCCTATGGGGATTTTAAAGTACTGAAGTATGGCGCCATATCACGAGTGTGCGCAATTTCAAATCGTGACATGTTAGGTATCTATTTACTCGTAACATCCTCTTTCACATCGGGCAAAAAAAATTGGGCTAACTTTACAGTTTTGTTTTTTTTAAATGCACGCAACTGTTTTTTTTTCTAAAAAGACGCGTTTGAAAAATTACTGCGCAAATATCACGCAAGATAAAATGTTGCAATGACCACCATTTTATTCCCTAGGGTGTCTGCTAAAAAAATATATATAATGTTTGGGGGATCTGAGTAATTTTCTAGCAAAAAAAATATGATTTTTACATATAGCAGCGAAGTGCCAGAATTCGCCCCGTAAGGAAGTGGTTAAACTCATTTGGCCTTATCTGCATTAAATTAGCCCCAGAACCTGTGTAATTCATATGTGTTCAGGTTTAAAGGGATGAGGTGGCAACCCTAACCCCATGCCTTTTTTTTTTAGTTTTTCCTTTCATATGGTCCTGCTAAAAATCTATACCAGACCTGAAGGGCCTAGCGTGAATTTTGAGGAGATCTCATGCTGTTTTTTTTCACACTATCTATGCCCTTTTTTTACATTCACCTGTCAGCCAGGAAGCTCTGTCTGACAGCTGAATGTGCTCGATGGGGATGAGTTACTGGTTGTTAGGAAGCTACCGGGCACCGGCTCCCTAACAACCAAGAGCGCTGAGCAGAAAGCTGGCACAATTAGCAGCGGTAGGAATACCATTGCTAAATATTTCCCTTCCTGCTGCACCTGTTCAGATGTTTGTAGAATCTCCAGAAACGCAGACTGTATTACAGCTAATCCCCAGAGGGCACCACATGAAATTTCATTTACACAGAGCGGAGCACTCCTGTATATTATTTTTTTCTTCTGGTTGAATGTTCTTAGCCTATAGTGTTAGGCTATTTTCTCTTTTGGTTGAATGTTCCATAACTCTTTTAGTCAAATGTTCTTTAAGCTTTTTTCTCTTAACAGCGAATGTTAGGGAATGTTATATTCACCCTGAGAAAGGCAACAAATAGAATTTTAAATTTCACACATATTACAAACATTATGGGTTGTTATCATGCACACAGGACGTTTTTTGACTGTTTTACAGCAGCTGTTTTTAGCTGCAGACTTTTTTTCTACAGTCAATAAAGCCTCTATCATAAAATGAAATAAATAACTGGGATTGTCACTACTAAATTGATCCAATATTTAGCTCCTCATATGTTTCTGTGTGATGGTGAATTCTGTGGCTCTATATCAAAACTAAGCGAAAAAAGAAAAAAATTGTATATGAAGACTCTAATTCATATACCCACATAAAAGCTTGATGTGCAAATATGTGCTAATAAATAAATAAAGAATGGATTCAATGCCCTATTGCTCCAGAACTGATGCAATAATACAGGTCCAGTGTAAAACACAATCCTATATAGCTATACTTAATAAAGTGCTCAGTGCAAATAATGTGCTATTAGTGCAACAATGGAGTAAAATGTGTACAAACAAATTCATATATCAGACAATTGCAATACGTAGTACAAGTGATAAACTAGAAGGTGCTAAGTGCTATTAATTATAATGTGTCCAGTCCTTCTGGTGATCAGGGCTAATTATAGAACAGGTAAAGTCTGACCCTGTTGATATAATGGGTCAAGTCTGTTGTCCAAATGTTAGAGTCAACCATGAGAAATGGACCTGGAGATATTCAGTAAATCAGCTTGACCATTTCTGGGTCTGAGACCCCAAAACATAACGAGGTGGACAGTGGATCCTAGGCACTTCAGTTGTGGGCACATGTGCTCCCCTTTGTCACCCTACTCACCTGCAGGGGTAAAGCACTTAGGCGCCTACTCCGGTAGGTCCTTCCTCTGGACCTGATAATCCGTGGTCTGCTGCGGGCTGCACACCTCCTGTCGGGTTAAATGGAAAAATGAAAAGGAAGGCCAATAGTGTAGTATTCCAACAAAATTCCCAAAGGTTTATTAAAGCCGTTCCAAACAAAAATGGATAAAACAGATAAAATATCGCTGAATCTAGGGATAAAAGCGTGCACTTCCCAGTGTCAGCAATAATCGTCTTGCCTGGTGGGGCACAGAGCTGTGCTCTCTCTCTTCCTGGTGCCTTCAGCGTGCGTTCCACCAAACAGATTAACTGAACCGGAAGTGACTATCGATGTGAGTCTGGCTCCGCCTTAAGCATTTCATCATAAACGTCTTCTGAGGCGTCATGACGAAATGCTTAAGGCGGAGCCAGTACTCATCATTCCACAATGACTCACCTGATGATCATATACTGCTCTTCAGTCAGCCTTGCTGGCTATTTAAACTGCCTGGATCAGATCTCCTATGCCTTCACCTTGGTCAACATATCCGGAAACTCTCTGCTATGTTTTCCTGTTAAAGACTTGGCTGACTTCTCTTCTGGTTCCTGATTCCATTTGGTGCTTCTGACTTCCTGTTTTACTGGCTTGTTCAGACTACCCGCTCTGGTTACCGAACCCTGGCTATGTTTTGACCACGCTTATTCTGTTTGTACTATTTTATCACTTTAATAAAAAGTGTGATTTTTACTGCATTTCTGTCTTAGTCTGATTCATGGTTCCTGACAGTAGGCAAAGGCCATGAATTCAGAACACGCAGGCAATCCACTTAATATTTTTTCCAGATTGGATGAGCAGGATCCCTGCTTGGATCAGTTTGCCATAGCATTACAGACACTCCTGATTCATACTGCTCACCTAAGTCCACCCACTGTGGCTGTTCTAGTACAACTTGTGTTGTAGGCCGCCCCTGCTGTTGCTCCAGTCTCTGTGCAGGCACCCGCCTCGAATATTACCTCTATAAGAGGTATATCTGGTTTCGCTCCACTTCCCCAGCAATTTGGGCATGATCCAGTTCAATGCAGAGGGTTTCTCAACCAAGTTGGGATATGCTTTGAAATGCTGCCCTAGGCGTTTCCCATGGACAGAATCAAAGTAGGCTTCGTGATTTCTTTGCTTTCTGACAGAGCCTTGGCCTTGGCAAACCCTCTATGGGAGACACAAAAAACCCATCCTCCTGAGTTACCCAGAGTTTGTGGCTTCCTTTAAAAGGGTATTTGACGTTCCCACATGCTCCACTTCTGCTGCCAAGAGCCTCATGTCCATCAGAGTATGAGAACTGTTGCCAATTACACCATTGAATTCCGTACTCTGGCAGCAGAGGTTGCTTGGAACAATGAGGCCCTCGTAGCTTTTTCTCATGGTCTCTCAGATAACATCAAGGATGAGATAGCAGCCGAGACATACCCACTGAGCTGGAAAAGTTGATAAGGTTTGCCATTCTCATTCACTTCAGACTCCAAGAGAGACCTTCCTTTAACCACTTCCATACAGGAGACTTACACCCCCTTCCTTCCCAGACCAATTTTCAGCTTTCAGCGCTCTCACATTTTAAATGACAATTACTCAGTCATGCTATACTGTACCCAAACAAAAATTTATCATTTTTTTTCCTCACAAATAGAGCTTTCTTTTGGTGGTATATAATCACTGCTGTTTTTTTCTTTTTTTTTCTTTCAATATAATCGAAAAAGTAGCGAAAATTATGAAAAAAATCACACTCTTTTTTAGTTTGTATTGATCAATTTTGCAAAAAAGTCATTTTTCTTCATAAATTTGGGCCATAATTTATACTGCTACATATCTTTGGTAAAAGTAACCCAAATTAGTGTATAATATGTATTCTCTGTGAAAGTTATAGAGTCTACAAGCTATGAGGCAAATCATTGAAAATCGATCACACCTGATGTACTGACCCCCTATCTCATTTCTTGAGACCCTAAGGCTACTTTCACACTGAGCGGCAGCCGCGGTTGCGGTAAAACCCCGCTAGTTTAGCAGAGTTTTACCAGCGATATGGCTCCACTATGCGGGCGGGAGCGCCGCACTTTTAACCCTCCACAAGGGGTTAAAAGTGCCGGCGCTCAGCCCTACCGAGGCGGTGTGCAGCCGCTTCGGAAGCGCTTACTATTCATTTCAATGGCAGGGGCGGTAGAGGAGCGGTATATTACCGCCCCCCTCACGGCCCCAAAGATGCTGCTTGGAGGACTTTTTGTAACGTCCCGTAAGCGCACCGCCCCAGTGTGAAAGCACTCAGGGCTTTCACATTGGGGTGGATTGGGGGGGATTTTTGAGGCGCTTTACAGACGCTATTTTTAGCTAAATAGGGTCTGTAAACCGCTTCAGTGTGAAAGTAGCCTAACAAGCCAGGAAAGTACAAATACCCCCCAAATTACCCCTTTTTGGAAAGTAGACATTCCAAGGTATTTAGTAAGGGGCATGGTGAGTTTTTTGAAGTTGTAATTTTTTTCCCACAATTCTTTGCAAAATGAAGAATTTTTTTTTTTTACACAAAATTGTTAAACAACAAGTTATTTCTCAGACACAGCATATGCATACTTGCAATGACACCCTAAAATACATTCTACTACTCCTCCTAAGTATGACGATACCCCATGTGTGAGACTTTTACACAGCCTGGCCACATACAAAGGCCTAACATTGAAGTAGCACCTTCAGGCGTTCTACGAGCATAAATTACACATCTCATTTCTCAGCCACCTATTACACTTTTGAAGGCCCTGGAGCATCAGGACAATGGAATTGCCCACAAAATGACCCCATTTTGGAAAGCAAACACCCCAACGTATAATCTATGAGGCATAATGAGTCTTTTGAACATGTCATTTTTTTCCAGAAGTTTTTGGAAAATGTGGAAAAAAAAATGAAAACGCATTTGTTTTACACAAAGCTGTCCATTTATAAGATATTTCCAACACATACCATGTACATAGCAAAAATGACACCCCAAAACACATTCTACTACTCCTCCTGAGTGTGGCAATACCACATATGTGAGACTTTTATACAGCCTAGCCACATACAGAGGCCTAACATTGAAGTAGCACCTTTAGGCGTTCTACGAGCATAAATTACACATCTCATTTCTCAACCACCTATTACACTTTTGAAGGCCCTGGAGCACCAGGACAATGGAATTGCCCACAAAATGACCCCATTTTGGAAAGTAAACACCCCAACGTATATTCTATGAGGCATTATGAGTCTTTTGTACGGTTAAGTCTTTGAAAAACGCGGAAAGAAAATAAAAACTCTTTTATTTTTACACAAAGTGATCAATTTATAAGATATTTCTAACACATAGCATGTACATAGCAAAAATTACACCCCAAAATACATTCTGCTGTTCATCCCGAGTATGGCGATAGCACATGTGTGAGACTTTTACACAGCCTGGCCGCATAGAGAGGTCCAACATGCAGGGAGTACCATCATGCATTCTAGGAGCATAAATTACACATAAAATATCCTAATGACCTATTACATTTTTGAAGGTCCTGGAGCACCAGGACAGTGGAATTACCCACAAAATGACCCCATTTTGGAAAGCAAACACCCCAACGTATATTCTATGAGGCATTACAAGTCTTTTGTATGGTTCATTTTTTTCCACAAGTCTTCGGAAAACATGGAAAGAAAATGGAAACGTATTTTTGTTTTACACAAAGTTGTCAATTTATATGATATTTCTAACACATAGCATGTACATAGCAAAAATGAACCCCAAAATATATTCTTCTACTCATCCCGAGTATGGCAATACCACATGTGTGAGACTTTTACACAGCCCGGCCACATAGAGAGGTCCAGCATTGAAGTAGTACCTTCAGGCGTTCTAGGAGCATAAATTACACATCTAATTTCATTCCTACCTATCACACTTTTGAAGGTCCTGGAGCACCAGGACAGTGGAATTACCCACAAAATTACCCCATTTTGGAAAGCAAACACCCCAATGTATATTCTATGAGGCATGGGCTGCAGATACGTACTCGGGTACTCTTATGGGCTGCACATAGGTATCGGGTACTCTGATGGATTAGTAAAAGGTACTCGGGTACTCTGATGGGCTGGTAAAAGGTACTAGGGTACTCTGATAGGCTGGTAAAAAGTTCTTGGGTACTCTGATGGGCCGGTGACAGGTACTCGGGTACTGAGATGGTCAGGTGCCAGGTACTTGGGTACTCAGATGGGCTGGTGACATGTACTTGGGTACTCAGATGGGCTAGTGACAGGCACTTGGATACTCAGATGGGCTAGTGACAGGTACTAGGGTACTCAGATGGACTAGTGACAGGTACTCCAGTACTCAGATGGGCTAATGACAGGTACCAGGGTACTCAGATGGGCTAGTGACAGGTACTTACATGGACTGGTCACCGGTACTCGGGTACTCTGATGAGCTGGTGACAGGTACTCGGGTACTCAGAAGAGTTGGTGACAGGTACTTGGGTACATGGGTTGGTGACATGTGCTCGGGTACTCTGATGGGTTGGTGACAGGTACTCGGGTACTCTGATGGGCTGGTGACAGGTACTCAGGTACTCTGATGGGCTGGTGACAGGTACTCGGGTACTGTGATGGGTTGGTGACAGGTACACTGGTAATCTGATGGGTTGGCGACAGGTACTCTGATGGTCTGGTGACAGGTGTTCGGTACTCAGATGGGCTGGTGACAGGTACTCGGGTACGCAGATGGGCTAGTGACAAGTACTAGGGTACTCAGATGGGCTAGTGACAGGTACTAGAGTACTTAGATGGGCTAGTGACAGGTACTCAGATGGACTGGTGACAGGTACTCGGGTACTCTGATGGACTGGTGACAGGTACTCGGGTACTCTGATGGGCTGATGACAGGTACTCGGGTACTCGGATGGGCTGTTGACAGGTACTCAGATGGGCTGGTGACAGGTACTCGGGTACTCTGATGGGCTGGTGACAGGTACTTGTGTACTCAGAAGGGTTGGTGTTCGGGTACTCTGATGGGTTGGTAACAGGTACTCGGGTACTCTGATGAGATAGTGACAGATGCTTGGGTACTTTGATGGGTTGGTGACAGGTGCTCAGATACACTGATGGATTGGTGACAGGTACTCGGGTACTGTGATGGGCTGGTGACAGTTACTGGGGTACTTAGATGGGCTGGTGACAGGTACTTGAGTACTCTGATGGGCTGGTGACAAGTACTCAGGTACTCTCATGGGCTGGTGACAGGTACTCGGGTACTCAGATGAGTTGATGACAGGTACTCGTGTACACTAATGGGCTGGTGACAGGTACTTGAGTACTCTGATGATCTGGTGACAAGTGCTCAGGTACTCTCATGGGCTGGTGACAGGTACTCGGGTACTCAGATGGGTTGATGACAGGTACTTGGGTACTGTGATGGGCTGGTGACAGGTACTCAGGTACTCAGATGGATTGGTGACAGGTACTCGGGTACTCTGATGGACTGGTGACAAGTACTCGGGTATTCAGATGGGATGATGAGAGGTACTGGGGTATTCAGATGGGCTGGTGACAGGTACTCGGGTACTCAGATGGGTTGATGACAGGTACTCGGGTACTCTGATGGACTGGTGACAGGTACTCTGGTACTCAAATGGGTTGGTGACAGGTACTCAGATGAGCTGGTGATAGGTACTCGGGTACTTTGATGGGCAGGTGACAGGTACTCGGGTACTTTGATGGGCAGGTTACAGGTACTCGGGTACTTTGATGGGCAGGTGACAGGTACTCGGGTACTTTGATGGGCAGGTGACAGGTACTTTGATGGGCAGGTGACAGGTACTCTGATGGGCTGTGACAGGTACTTTGATGGGGTGGTGACAGGTACTCTTTATTGGGGGGGCAATCAGTGTGATTGGTGCACAAAGTAAGCGGTAACGATCTGTTACCGCTATCTCCTCCTCACACATGATCGGTGTGTGAAGAGGAGGACCCAGTAACAGCTCGTTATCGCGGATTTTGCTCATTCTGTGACCGGCTGTGATTGGACACAGCCGGTCACGTGGTAAAGAGCCAATATCATTGGCTCTTTACCCTGATCGGGGTTGGGCTTTGTCCGAGGGAGGCTATTGATGGGAGACCTCTACAGTCTGCCCTTGTGACTCATGAGACTGCTCCATTGACCATGGCTGTAGGAGCTTTTCACCATGAGATAATCCAATTCCAATCATTTCCTCACCTCATTTCCCAGTGGTTATTGGTTATCCTTGGTTACAGAGGCACAACCCCTCTTTTGATTGGCTTGGGGCTGAGGTTCTTTCCTGGTCGCCACAATGCAGTAAGACATGTTTTCAGAAAGTGGCTAAGGTATTGTGTACCTCTTCACTCTCCTCCCTGCCGGAGGAGTACCACAAATTTAGCAATGTCTTTGAAAAAGGTCAAGCTGGTAGTTTGCCTCCACACCGATCGCATGATTGCATAATTTACCTCCAACCTGGTGCTATACCCCCTCATGGCCGGTTTTACCCTTTGTCTGTCTCGGAGGATAAAGCCATGGAGGGCTATGTTGCCGACGCACTTTCTCCAAGATTCATCCACAAATCCTCGTCTCCTGCTGGTTTCTTCTTTGTGAAAAAGAAGAGTGGCAAACTGAGACCTTGTATTGATTATAGGGGTCTCAATCACTTCACGATTAAGAATGCTTATCCGATTCTGTTCATTACGGAGTTATTTGGCCGCCTCAAGGGAGCAATGGTTTTTGTGAAGCTTGATCTGAGAGGGGCATACAATCTCGTGAGGAATAAGGAGGGTGGTGAATGGAAAACTTAATACCAGCACAGGCCGTTATGAATACCTTGAAATGCCGTTTGGTCTTTGCAACACTCTGGCAGTTTTTCAGGAATTCATCAATGATGTCCTTCAAGATTTGCTGCAGCAATGTGTGGTGGTTTATCTTGACAATATCCTCATATATTCTAAGTCCCTAGAGAGCCACCACACAGATGTCTGCCATGTGCTTAAGAGGCTGAGAGATAATAACCTGTATTGTAAATTGGAGAAGTGCGAGTTCCATCGTGAACAGGTTAAATTCCTGGGTGTAATTTCCACTGCTGGTTTTTCAATGGACCCAGAGAAACTATCGGCAGTTCTACAGTGGCCCCGACCCATTTTAGTTTAGGTCCACTGCAATGTTTTCTTGGCTTTGCCAGTTATTATCGGAAGTTTACTTGTAACTTCTCATCTCTCTTCAAACTCCAGACTGATATGACCAGAAAGGACGGTAACCCACAGAAATGGTCTCCGGATTCCACTAAAGCCTTTGAGTCTCTCAAGGCTGCCTTTGTTTCAGCTCCTGTGTTGGCACATCCTGATACCATGTTACATCCTTGAAGTTGATGCATCTGAGACTGGAGTTGGTGCCCTTCTGTCTCAACGTCCAACCTCTGAGAGCACTATGCATCCTTGTGGTTACTTTTCCAAAAAATTGTCTCCTGCGGAATGCAATTACAAGATTGGGGACAGAGAGTTGTTAGCGATCATTTTAGCGATCATTTTAGCTCTTAAAAAATTAAGGCATCTCCTCGAGGGTACCACTGTGCCGGTTCTCATTTTGAATGACCATAAGAATCTCACATTCTTGTCTGAGGCTTAACGCCTCTCTCCCAGAAGGGCGCAATGGGCTCTTTTTTTGTCAAGCTTCAATTACATTCTCATTCTTACCCGGTACTAAGAATATAAGGACTGATGCATTGTCACGAGGAGGGTTCTTTACGGTGATAGCAGTGAGGATGTGGAATTCAATTCCACAAACAGTGGTTTCAGCTGGGAGCATAGATAATTTCAAAAAAACTATTAGATGGGCACCTAAGGGACCACAACATTGAGGGATACACAATCGAATACTGACTTAAAAGCACACACATAGGTTGGACTTAATGGACTTGTGTCTTTTTTAAACCTCACTAACTATGTAACTATGACAGTTTTCCTCCGCTTCCAAGATGGAGTCTGTTCCTGTTCCTGTGATACCTCCCGATCGTATTCTGGCTACGGTTCCTACCAGTCTCACTTTACCTTTGGGTGACAAAATTCTAGCCGCTAAGATCCATTCTCCTCCCGAGAAACCTTGTGACCGCTTATTTATTCCTGAGAGTCACTGCACTGCTGTGCTCCAGATTAACCTTCTCCCAAGGCTGCTGGCCATCCAGGGAAGAATCAACTCATTTGGGCTATGTCCAAAAAACTCTGGTGGCCTAGTCTCCACGCTGATATAGCCACTTTCGTAGCTGCTTGTTCCATGTGTGCTCAGATTAAGATACCACAACACCTTCCAGTGGGCCTCCTACAACAAATACCCAATAGAAAGGGGCCTTGGACCCACCTGTCTATGGATTTTATTGTGAACTTACCCAACTCCCAGGGCAACACAGTTATCCTTATGGTAGTTGACTGGTTCTCGAAAATGTCACATTGTATACCACTTAAGAAGTTGCCCACGTTCAAAGAATTGACATCCATTTTTGCTTGGGAGATCTTTTGCTTACATGGGCTACCCAAGGTTATCATCTCAGACAGGGGTAGCCAGTTTGTGTCCAGGTTTTGGCGAGCCTTTTGTGCACAATTGGGAATTCAGCTTTCCTTCTCTTCTGCGTATCACCCGCAGTTCAATGGGGCCGCAGAACGAGCCAACCAGTCCTTGGAACAGTTTCTACGTTATTTCTGACCACCATAACAGCTGGTCAGACCTCTTACCTCGGGCAGAGTTTGCTCACAATAAGCCATTAATACCGCGTCCCCATTGTCTCAGTTTATGGCGAATTATGGTTTCCAACTATCCATGTTGCCTGACTCATTTGTTCTTCAGCTATGTTAGAGGAGTATCTCCGTGATCTTCGTTCCCCTTGGGTACAGGTCCAAGAGTCCTTGCGACGTGTCAATTATAGGTTCAGACTCCATGCTGATCGCAGACGCCTACCTGCGCCTTCCTACCAAGTTGGGAAGAGGGTCTGACTGTCATCTTGCAATCTTCGACTTTGTATTCCCTCAATGAAGCTGGCACTGCGGTTTATTGGGCCTTTCCGTTTTCTCTGTAAGATCAACCCAGTGATTTACGCTTTGGACCTTCCTTCTACTATGCGTATTTCAAATGTATTCCATGTCATAGGTTCCGTGACCGCATACAGTACCTGGTTCATTGGAAAGGCTATGGAACTATAAATATGCATCAAAATGATTTGTAAAATTAACAAGTGCTTTATTCACTGTTACTTTACCTGTAAACTGTCTTTTGAAATTACCAAATGTAATCATTTATAGGTTGATGACAGTTTAAAGCAGTAAAAATACTTTTGATAGTTAAAAAATACATTTTATTTGAGGTCTGTGCATCAGACCAAAAAGAGGAGCAACTGGAGGAAAAAGAGGTACAGATGCACATTAAATTGCTAGTAAATGTCATTGTGTAAAATGTAAATACAATGTTTAATTTCATAATTTGCTCATGAAACATAGCAAGAGAAACCCGAAGCTGAAAAGAAAATGAGAATTATAAAACAAATGGCAATTACTATCAAAACCTTTAAAATAACATTCCTGGTTAAACTAAAATGAAACCACTGAAATGCATACAGAGACCATTGTTTTTCATCTCAAAGCTTTAGTTTATAATTCCGGCATCGCTGTAAATTCCTCGAAACAAAGAGCACAGTCTGGGGCTTTACTACAAGAGTTAAAATACTGCAGAGGATACAGAACTGTTAAATTGGCCAGCAGCAGGACAGTTTTTATTAGTGATATTACGACTAGCTGGTGTTTGTCTAAATATTATTGTGTCTATGGTTATAGAGAGGGTGCTATAAATGTGATTAATATTATGTGAGGTGGTTTCAGTCCACTCGGTTCTTGCAGTTACCTTTTTTTCTTTCAAACAATGCAGCAAAGTGCAAATAAAAGGCAGCTCCAAGAACAGATGGCTGGTATCAAGTGAATGTTGCGCATTGAGGACCCCTGACATTAAAAAAGGCCCTATCAACGTAAAATAAAAAATAAAAATCTTACAAAGGATATTAAAATCCTCAAAATAACACTCCTGAAACAAAAGCCAACTTTTTTAAAGGGATGTCTTGCAGACTTGCAAAAAAAAAAACTGTAAAATAAGGGCCCTATAGCAGACAAAATAAAATGAAGACCACAAAACTGCATCCCGGCAAGAAAAGCCACATTTTTTTAAAAGGAGAAGGCTGTACTTCTCCTGTGGATCACAAGAGTGAAATTAGTCCTGCACTCCTGTAACACTTTTTCAGCTGACAGCGGGCTAAAGCCTACTGTCAGCAGGCATCACTCAACTGGTCAAGGCTGGTGACAGATCCTGACTTTACAATCAGAATCCACCCAGATGGCTGGATTGGCTGCCTGAGCCAGCCGCTCCCATCTCCTCCACAGCCCAGTGCTCCAGTGAGCGTTAGGGGGGCAGAGCAGACAGCGGTGGCTGATAGTCACCAGTTCTCTGCTCATGGAGCGCTAAGAACTGAGTGGTCAATGGTGTTTGATCGCTTGGTTCTCAGTCTTAGAGCTGACGGGGAACAGATGCAGCATCAGACCAATGCTACACCCACCTAGGTAAGTATGATTTAAAAAAAAAAACTCTTTTAAAGAAATCCTAGTCCTTAAAAAAAAAATCTTCTCTTGTTCGTATCTGTACAAAAATTAGCAAGGGAATAAAAAAAACACAGGATTTGCCATATGGTAGCAACAAACTTGAACAACACCTATTCAGGTCAAACTTGGTCGCCATTTGTCATTTTTACTCTGGTTGACTATATAACTTGTAAGGAGCACTGTGGAACTCGCATTAGGCTAAACTGAGTGTACTTTTTGACATCAGCACACAATTGCAGTGTCAATGTCAGGTCACTGACATGCTTATTTTATTAGTTTGAATTGCTATTCAAGATGCATATAAAACATAAAGTATACCTTTGCAGCGAAAGAAAAAAATCCTTGTGGCTTAATTGGATACTATCACCGTACGATGCTAAAATTACTAGTTAACTGTCTAGTGCAAATGCCAACCCTCTCATTGTATGAGATTAACCAGTGAATTGCTGGATGTGTGTTTGTTTGGGGTGGGGAGTGATTACCATTCAATATTCAGAAGGAATTGTTTGCAAGTCATATGTAGAAGACTCCAAGTACAAATATAAGGTGGTCTTTTTAATTACTAACATCATTTAGGAAGAAGAGTTATGACACTTATTTTCCCTTAACAAACGTTTATTGTAAAGACCATGAAAACAAAGGAAATTCCATCCTCTGTGTTTAATGCCTGCTCTCAGTTTCAAAGTACTCCCAACTCACAGCCACACTGTCTTCCCACCTTCATCTGAATGGTCACCATCCACAAAATCAGCTCCACAATATCTTATATTATTGTGTACTCCATGCAGGTTTAATTTTTCTCTGCCCACATCACCATCTGCCCAAAGCTGACCATAGATTATAAAAGACTATACAAATTTCGTATGCAAGTCCTCAAAAACATTACCATGACAATATTGCGAATTTGAACATTTCATTTCGGGATAGATAGAAATAGACATAATTCGGAAGGGGAATCACAATCACATTTACAAGTCTGTTCAATCAGATAAGAGAAAGATAAGAAAGAATAGAGAAAAACTTCCATCGTTCTAATTCCATATTCCTCATCACTGCAGTTGAAAATGATCATTGATTTTTACTAAACTAACAATTAGAAAATCTAATGAACATTTCAAAAATGTCCATTTTCGAATCACATTCTTCCGGTGTATTGCTAGCCTAAGCTGTTCACCTTATCCCTTGTCTCCATTGACTAGCTACTCTATACACTCTGCTTTAGCACCTTCTATACTTGTGGTAGACCTGAGCCATGGAAACCATAACTTGATGCCCACAACTCATTAAAAACATTTTTTGGAGATCTTCCAACGCTGAATTTGATAGAAGTGTCAATGGTGTGAGAGCACTCACTTGTACCTTACGTGAAGAAACAAGCACCTTCCAAAATAGGAACTACTAATTTAGAGTATGAACGCACAGCATTTCTCCTTCAGTGTATTTGTTTTTCATGTAGTCCTGAACACCATGTGCCTAACAGGTGCTTTATTTTGCTGCAGTCAGCAACCAGGTCTGCATTATTCTGTAAATGTCAATGAAATTTGCAGGACACATTTCACAAAATAACTAGTTGCAGAGACTGTGTGGTCATAAATTGGCAAACTTACCATTAGGTCTCCCTAAAAGAGCAACCGTAACCACTTCAGCTTCGGAAGGTCTTATCCCCTTCCTGACCAGGCCATTTTTTTTGCGATACGGCACTGTGTTGCTTTAACGCTGTGCCCAAATTAAATTGATGTCCTTTTTTTTCAAATAGAGCTTTCTTTTGGTGGTATATGATCACCACTGCAATTTTTATTTTTTGCGCTATAAACAAAAAATTTTGAAAAAAAACCCCAATATTTTTTACTTTCTGCTATAATACATATCCAATAAAAAATGTAGAAAATCTAATTTCTTCTCAATTTAGGCCAATTTGTATTCTGCTACATATTTTCGGTAAAAAAAAAATCCCAAAAAGCGTATATAGATTGGTTTGCGCAAAAGTTATAGCGTCTACAAACTATGGGATAAATTTATGGACTTTTTATTGATTTTTTTTTATTGTTTTTACTAATAATGGCAGTGAGCAGCGATTTTTAGTGGAACTGCGACATTGCAGCGGACAAATCTGACATTAAGTGACACTTTTTGGGGACCAGTGACATCAATACAGTAATCGGTGCTAAAAAAATACACACTCACTGTATAAATGAAATTGGCAGGGAAGGGGTTAACATCAGGGGTGATCAAAGGGTTAAGTGTGCTCCTAGGGAATGCTTTCTAACTGTGTGGCAGATGGACTGACTGGAGGAAGAGAGATATATGGGGAGATGTAGACTAGAATACTGCAATCACTGAGCAGCAAATTATATCACCTGTGATGTATTTCAGTTATCCTGCAAACCTGGCCTGTGGGTCCCTAGGACAGGAGGTGAGAACCACTGACATAGGCAGACCGCTGTTCTGCCTCTCCTACAAACGATCGGCAGGTCCCAGCGACCATCCCGGCTACTGGACATGCTGATTGGCTCCCGCTGTGTCCAATCACAGTGGGAGCGCGGCTCCAGTGGCGCGGGCGCGCGCCCCAGCTGACAACAGGAATTATGAACAGGAATGTGAATTTGCACTGATGGGCCGCCCTGCCGCAGTAAATGTATATGGGGCGGTCTTTACGTGGATGACACTAAGCCAGGAATTAGGCAACCTGTGGCCCTCCAGCTGTGGCAAAACTACAAGTCCCATCATGCCTCTGGGAGTAATTGTACCCGTTAGTCTTGCAATGCCTTATGGGAAATGTAGTTCTACAACAGCTGGAGGGCCGCAGGTTGCCTACCCCTGCACTAAGCGATATACTCATTCTCCAAAAATAATCCACATGCATCTACTACTTAAGGCCTTATCATCTATTTTTCATGAAATTGTTTCTTGCTGTGTTTTTCTGCCTCCTTATAACAACCTCAATGAGCTCCTAAACCTCACTACCCTATGCACACTACAAATTTGTAGGAGAGGGTGACTTACATTCCTACACACAGTGAGACCATGATGAACAAACAAATGTAGCCACCCTCTAACAGGAATTCAGATCACAGCAGCAAAAAAAAAAAAACAAAAGAAAAAAAAGGGATTTGAGGCTGAAAGCAATAGAAGGTACTTTCTGTTAAGAATACATATTTGACTGAATATTTTTTAACCAGAAATTTGTGTCAAAAAATATAGATAAAATGATAAAACTGGTATTTATTCAATTAAACATCCACCCATGTCTGTTTTGTGAAAGAAATTGCACATATTAACCCCTTCGTGCCTAAGGGTAAAATAAACGTTAATGCCTAAGCACAATTTTGCAACTTTGATATGTGTTAATAAAACTGTACATATCATCACAACTACTTTGCGCATCCAGGTGGATTATGCCTTGTTTTTTTCAGGATAAATTGGGCTTTCATCTGGTGGTAAATGGTAATGGATATCTCCTGATTTTCTTTTTATTATTATCAAAGAAAAACTATCCTAAAATAGTAAAAATAATCTTTTTTTTTTTTTTTTAATGTAGCTGTATATTTATTGTTACTACCATAACCTACCACCAAAGAACTTTTTTTTTTTTTTTGAATCAGGAAGCCTGGCAACTCGGATGCTCTTAAATTAAACTACTTAATTTGTTACATGGGTACACAGGTACATGCATATAGCCTGTACCCGTGTACCCATATGGGACCTGAACACCCTGGCTAGATCCCCGGATTACAGTTCATGGACTTCCACATTAGCAGTAGAGCTGAGGTAACAATTAATTTTTTTCTACCACCAAAGAACAACCCAAAATAAATTCTGCTCCCAACGATCACATCGATACCACATATGTGCATGTTATTTGTTGTTTGTACATGCAGTACAGCCTAGGGACAATAGTGCACATTTACTTGTTTTATCCTGACCCTGATCCTTGACCCTTACCTGACCCAAACACTATCCCTGGCACTGACCTAGATGAAACCATGATCTAGGTATTTTTTCTTTATTTTATCTTTTATTTATTTTTTATTTTTTTTACACACAGTTTGCTTCTCTCTCTCCGCAAGAAGAGAAAGAGGTGCAATGTATCTTTCCTCTCCATTCGAGGAGAGAGAGAAGCACAGGGGCAGGCTTCACAGTCACAAATGACCCGGAACCAGGATTCCGGGTCCCAATTGTTAGAATGGGACCAGGGGCTCCCGCTGAAACCCTGGTCTCTGTGCTGGGAGCGTGCTGTGCAGCGTGATCCCAGCACAAACACAGATATACAGATATATGGCCCTACAGAAAAAAAAGCCCATTCCAGTGAGGCCACATAGTTTGATTAGATGAATTAAGATACAATTTCTGATTGGTTGCTATGGATAACTTAATGAATTATTTTCACATACTTAACAAAATCTTACTGTACTATGAAGTTCATCTCCAGATGATGATGTGGGAAAATTAAAGCCTGGGGCTTTTGATGCAATTTGAAAGATAGCTACAAACGTCAAGCTGCAAAGATGCAAGATGACCTCCAGCCGCCTTTTAAGTCCAGCCTGACAGCTGCTGAATGTCATAACTACAGTGAATTCAGATCAGACCCTTCACCCCTTCATTTTGGAGAGCCACTATCAACATTCAAGACATTTGCTAATTGTGCAGATACACAACGCTTCAAAAGACAGGCTGAGGATTATAAAGGCTTTCATGCAGCTCACTTATACATATTCAAAAATTATTTTGGAGATAAAAGGAAAGTAATGCAAAACAAATAGTTTGATTGCTTTGCTTTAACACTGTGCAGATCCGTTGCGCCCTACATACTGCATGCAGCCCACCAGCACTCTGTGTGCAGCCCATGTTGTCTTTGGCTGTGCTGGCTGTTTGAAGAACTGGCAGAACCTGACATGTTGGACATTAGGCAAAAAGAAAATAAACCGCAGCGGCTCAATGCCCAATAGAATCTATTTTGAATAGCACACAACAACACACCTGCCTAATTTTGTGCACCACAGTGCACAGAGTGAACTATTAGTGCATCATAGAGTGCCTTGAAAAAATGGTGCAGGCCCTGTTTTTCATGCACTGAGATGCTACCTATCTTTAAAGCAGAGGGATTTTTACCTACAGGTAAGCCTATAATAAGGCTCATCTGTAGGTAAAATGAATATCTCCTAAACCACAGGTTTAGGAGATACTCCCCCTCCAAGCAGCTGCGACGTCACGGCGCATGCGCCGTGTATGTCCCGGGGCATGCGCCATGATGTCCCGTAAAGGCCCGGCATGCGTGGGAGTGACATCTCGTGGCTCCGGCCAGTCACAGCGCAGGAGCCACGTACCTGGAAGCAAGATCCAAGGGAAGATGCATACTAGCTCATTATGCTATTGTCTTGCAGTTTTTTTTTCCTATTGTGTGGCTCTTTGGACATGTTGAGGGCCGTAATTGAGGCCCTCTATAGTTACAAAGTAAACCACCACTGAAGTAGACAGACCCTCCATCAGGTCAATTTTAATCTTGTTTTAATGGCTCAGATCTTTGCATTTTTTGTCATAACGCATTTAGTAAAAAGATCTTGACACCATTGCTGCATCAGTTCACACATATGAACACATTTTAAACCCCTACTGTAAGTTATTTAAAGTCTGTGATGTTTTCAGAGAGTTATCTCTCTCCCCTGTCTGTTTCCTGCTATAAATTTAGATACGGTTTTGCTGACTTTTTTCTGATAAGCATTTGCATCAAGAAACGTTCAACCATGAATATGTTCTTTAACATTTAGAATGAGGAAACCAATATTAAAGTGATAGTAAACCCGCACAAAAAGAAAAAAAAATCCTGCAAGATAATAGCATAATGTGTTATTATGCATCGCATACTAGCACATTATAAAATACTTACCTTAGAACGAGGCCCCCGCAGCCCGATGTAATCAGCGCTGCGGGGGCTGACAAGGTTTAGGAGATATTCATTTTACCTACAGGTAAGCCTTATTATAGGCTTACCTGTATGTAAAAATCACATTAGGGGGTACACAACCACTTTAAGAGCTTAACCAAAACTTTATGTTATTTGTAATATTTATACAGTACAGACGTTGACTTAAAGTAAATTGAATGGGCACAGGGACGTTGTTTGGGTTGCGAAGACAGCAAAATTTTGCAGTGGACAGTGGGTGTAGGCAGATCATACCTAAGAGTGTCTCGGGGAACCCCTGCTAAAAATTAAGAATCTACAACTCATGATACATTAGTGTGATGGGAAGAATGCTCCTTACACTTGTGGTCAATGGGAAGAATTACCCCCTTACAGATAGCTAAAAAGATCAATGGTGTCATTGGGAATTTATCTGAGAGGTAGAAATTGACCATTGCTCAAGGAACCCCTAGCAACCTCTGGAGGAACCCTGGTTGAGAAACCCTGTGATAGACCAACACAAAGTGGCACATAATTGTGAAGTGTAAAGAAAATGATAATTGGTTTTCAGATTTTTTTTTACAAATAAATGTAGCCAATTGTCTCCTTAGGGGTGGCTGGTAGTTCAACTGATCACACTGCCCTCAATCACACTTTTCCACACATCCGAAGACACAGAACAGACTGATACTTTGTTTTGTTTTTTTATTAGGGGATTTAAACTTGGATGGGGTAGGGATGAATATGGAATGCTCAAGAATTGAACAGTTCTGTACATGGTACCACTATATACACCTACGTATATTCACTTCTCAATCTTCCTCCAGCACAATACTTGCTGCATACTATATACAACTCCGTATATACACTTCTTCTCTTTCACTCCAGCACTGACACTTGCTGCATGTTCCTCTCCTTGTTCCTCACTCCTGCACAATACTTGCTCAGCACAGGTGAGACCTGAAAGGATATTTATCAGGCCTCCATACGTCTTCTTGGGCCTAGCTAGCACATGGTGAGGTCTGCTGTACTTGAAGCAGGGCCTCCAGACCGCCCATTACAGGCAGAGGCTAATAGCCTCCAAAGTGTAGCTAAGTACTGTGTGCTAGCTGGCTTGATGGACTACTACTCCCAGCCCATCCTCTTCCAGGCCCTGCCAGCTACTCCAGCTGCAATGGCCTTCTCCACTACCACAGCAACATAGGAATCCCAAACTGGCTTTTGCATCCTTCTCAGACTGTCTCTCACCCCAATCTGCTCCAAAATGCCTCTAATAGTATCCCAGGGTATGTTGCTCACCGACATCCTGATACTTGTAGTTCCACACTGAAAATCTCTCCTGAATAGTGCTCTCTCCCGCTGTCCTTTCCGCTCTGCCTTGTGCCTGCCACCAAAGATCTCTCTCCTCCTGGCTGCACCCGAGCACTCCAGGCCTGGGCTCACCCCCCCCAGACTGGGAGCTTCCCCTGAGCCACGACAGCCCACACTACTCCCTCTACAGACTTCCACCCAAACTTCTCCTCCCAGATTAGGCTGACCCTGGGCATTTAAGGAGGCCTGCCCCCTGCCAATCCAGATTGGGGATTGATCAGGGCTTCTTAGAACACCCCAGATGGCTACACCTCCCCTCCCACCTTTCTTTCCAGAACACACCAGAAGCCCCTTGAAAGAAGTGGGAGGTTCTGATGACACCATCTGTGAATCACCCAGTCCTACCTGAGCCACTCCCAGCCCAGAATCAAAACAATCGGGCCTGCACTTAGTCAGGCCTGACTAAATTTGCTTCACTTAGCAAAATTCTCACACTATACACCTACCTAGCGTAACGGGTGCTACATAAATATGTGAAAAGAGTGGCGTGCATTTGTATTCAGCCCCCTTTACTCTGATACCCCTATCTAAAACCCATTGCCTTCAGAAGTCACCTAATTAGTAAATAGACTCCACCTGTATGTAATTTAATCTCAGTACAGCTGTTCTGTGAAGCCCTCAGAAGTTTGTTAGAGAACCTTAGTGAACAAACAGCATCATGAAGGCCAAGGAGGTGAGAGATAAAATTGTGGAAAAGTTTAAAGCGCGGTTAGGTTATAAAAAAATATCCCAAGCTTTGAACATCTCACAAAGCACTGTTCAATCCATCATCCGAAAATGGAAAGAGTATGGTACAACTGCAAACCTATCAAGACATGTCCATTCGCCTAAACTGACAGGCCGAGAGAGGAGAGCATTAATCAGAGAAGCAGCCAAGAGGCCCATGGTAACTCGGGAGGAGCTGCAGAGATCCACAACTATTAGTTGTGCACTCCACAAATATGGCGTTTATGGAAGAGTGGTGAGAAGAAGCCATTGTTGAAAGAAAGCCATAAGAAGTCCCGTTTGCAGTTTGCGAGAAGCCATGTGGGGGACACAGCAAACGTGTAGAAGAGGGTGCTCTGGTCAGAGGAGACCAAAATTGAACTTTATGGCCTAAAAGCAAAACGCTATGTGTGGTGGAAAACTAAAAGTGCACATCACCCTGAACACAACACAGCACCCCCCCCCCCCCCCCCCACGAAACATGGTGGTGGCAGCATCATGGTGTGAGGATGCTTTTCTTCAGCAGGGACAGGGAAGCTGGTCAGAGTTGATGGGAAGATGGATGGAGCCAAATACAGGGCAATCTTAGAGGAAAACCTGTTAGAATCTGCAAAAGACTTGAGACTGGGAGGAGGTTCACTTTCCAGCAGGACAACGACCCTAAACATACAGCCAGAGCTACAATGGAATGATTTAGATCAAAACAGAATCTGTGGCAAGAAAATTGCTGTTTACAAACACTCTCCATCCAATCTGACAGAGTTGAGCTATTTTGCAAAGAAGAATGGGAAAAAATGTCACTCTCTAGATGCACAAAGCTGGTAGAGACATCCCCAAAAAGACTTGCAGCTGTAATTGCAGTGAAAGGCGGTTCTACAAAGTATTGACTCAGGGGGGCTGAATACAAATGCACGCCACACTTCTCACATATTTATTTGTAAAAAAAAATGTAAAAAACATTTATCATTTTCCTTCTACTTCTCAATTATGTGCCACTTTGTGTTGGTCTATCACATAAAATCCCAATAAAACACATTTATGTTTTTGGTTGTAACGTGACAGAATGTGGAAAATTGCAAGGGGTATGAATACTTTTTGAAGACACTATACAACATAGCATATAGAGTACTGTGGTCATGATTGTGTAACATAAAGAGTAACAAATTGTATACAGGCAGTCCCCGACTTACATACGACTCATGCTTACAAACGGAGGGAGAAAGCAGGAAGTGATAGAACATCTATCCCTAGGAAGCGAAAGTCACTTCTGTAAGATATATTCACATACCAAAATATAATCACAAAACTTTTGAATTTATTTGAATTAATATTAATTTGAAACAAAAAAATTGTAATAATAATTTATTTACATACTAAAAACATATTAATAATTAAACATTATCAATATAAATACAATAAAATGTTATCAGAATAATGGCCATAATAAAGATTCTCTATGCACCTGCATGCAATTTTGAATACATTCTTCATTTATTAGATCCATGAATGAATCATGGCAAAAAATGTTTATCCTTGGAATTGCATGGAGGTGTGTAGAGAATATATGTACACATGTATATAAAACCACTTGTAAAATTAAAATCAATTTATTCCGTCAGTGGTGTTATCTCCTCTATTGGCTCACTGATGCCCCTGGATCGTCCACATTTAACAGCACCAGCTTCTCCGTATTCTCTGGGATCTGAGGTGAGGATCAGGTGCTATTTGGGTAACTGGCAACTTTTTTATGTATCAATAATGATTGTATGTTTATTAATAAAAGCTTGATGTATTTTTATATGCATTCTATTTAGATGAACTGATTTATATGTAATACAAAGATATCTTTTTCTCCAATGTCAATGTAAAACTTTTTGGGGCTCATATGTAACACTAATAAATGTATTTTGTTTACTTTAGTGATATAATTTTGTACAAGGTGTTGAAAAGACTCCTGAGGAAGCCGACATCAAGGCAAAACATGTTGAGTGCACACCGTTATACTTGTACTCATATTGTATGACTCATCTTCAATGGTCTTTTTTAAATTTTATATTGGTTAAAATAAAATATACATTTTTTATCAAAATCATATGTAAAAGAAATTATTTTGGCACCCTGAAATCCTACTTACTTCTCATCCAAAATTGTTCTTGATTTATATAAGGAAGCTGGTGCATATTGTAAGATATCCCTCTGTTCCCCCCGATCTCTCTTTTTCTCACTTCTGTAAGGGTTATCATGGGGAAAAGGTGTCTCCACTGAAGCTTTATCAGCAATCCTGGTTTCCAGGATAACCTAAAATTTTCAAAATCCAATTGTCACAGGGCCAGAAAGTAAGGTGAAATCTTCTGAACAGGGGCACAGACAGCAAAACAAACCTTACAAGGGTGTTAAAGAGGAAGTAAACCCAGATGGGGTTTACTTCCTCTACGTCCCCCTGTAATGTAGAAGCATAATGGGCTACTCTGCATCGCATATTAGCCCATTATGTGCCACTTACCTGCAAACAAAGCCTGCAATGTCCAGTGCTGTCCTCTGTGCTGGCCGCATCCATCTTCTGCCCCTCTTCCTTCCGGGGCCGCGACTCCGGCGCTGTGAATGGCCGGAGTCGCGTGACGTCACTCCGGCGCATGTGTGCGGGAGCCGCCAGTCACGGCACGGTACACAAGCCGTTCCTTCACTGCATATGTGCTGACATGACGTCGGCACAGCTTCAACACTGCATATCTCCTGAACCGTACAGGTTTAAGAGACATGCAGTGCACCTACAGGTAAGCCATCTTGTTTGTAACCCGGGGCCTGTCTGTACAGTGCAGCAGACATATTGAGTCAGGAGTAAGTGCCCTTTTATAATTGGTGGTCAGTGGTTTGTGCCCTTCTATTGGTGGCCAGTGAAAGCTGTTTATTTCCAAGAGATAAGATGCAGAGATCCCTTGCAAAGCCTCTTGGGTCTACTAAGTAAAGTCAGGCAGAATCTTTGCAGACAATGTTGAGCTAGATAACAGTGCACCCAGGGCGGGCTCTACCACTAGGCAGAGTAGGCGACCGCTTAGGGCGCGCTGCCGTCCAGGGCACCCAGCCCTTGTCTATATACTACATCAGCCTGTCCATATACTATCCAAGCCTGTCCATATACTACCCAAGCCTGTCTATATACCTGCGGACCACAGCTGGCATGAGGAAGCGAAAAAATAGGTAGAGAGGCACTGCAAAAATCTCCACCTCTGCCACCTCCATCGTATACATGCACAAGGAAAAAGGGGTGGTGTAAGGGGCGGAACCAAAGGGGCGGCAAAATTAGGTTTCGCCTAGGGTGTCAAAAATCCTTGCACCAGCCCTGAGTGCACCTGCTATGTCCATCATAATGAAGAGCATGTTAATCAGAGTGACATGTTTTGCTAGACAAGAGCACCGGTTTGGAGACCTAGTTCATGCCTATTGCAGGCCAAATGGTCACTTCTAAGCATGTTCAGTCTTCTGTTCCTAACAGAACAAAGTCGGGGTAGGCATGAATCTCCAAATGCAGAACAAAAACATTATAATTACATTTACATCAAGTCAATACTTCACTATTCTCAGTAAAATAGCCACATGGCCTTAGATAAAAGTAGCAACTGTACTGTATATCTATGTTAAATTTGAAAGTTTTTAAAATTACCCTTTTTATTCCCCAAGCAATAAAACAGAGTGGTACTTATTAGAACATAGTACTTATTTAGTATTCATGCCCTGGAGAGGAGTATACAAGCTGATTAGCTCATATTTGGCAGTGCCTTCTATAAGCATCAAACAAGGAAAATGTTTCTTTAACCACTTCTGGACCATGTTGCGTACATTTACTGCTGCAAGGTGGCAGCATAACGCGAACCACCGTCTATAAACAGCAATTCGCGCACGCGTGGCTAGAGGGCGCACATGCGCCGGTGCGCTCTTGTGCCCGCCGCAAGCTCCAGGAGTGTGACCGCGGGTCGGACGGACTCGATGTCCGCTGGCAACCTGAGATCGCTTTCAATAGGAGAAAAGCATGGAACCGCCAATGTAAACACGTGGTTCCCTGCTCTGTCAGTGGGCATGTAAGAGATCTACTGATCCCTGTCACCAGGATCAGTTAGATCTGTTATGCCCCTGCCAGCCCAGCCCCCACACAGTTAGAACACACCTAGGGAACACATTTAACCCCTTCATTACCCCCTGCAGGTTTAACCCTTCCCTGACAGTGACATTTATACAGTAATCAGTGGCTATTTTTAGATCTGATCGCTGTATAAATGTCAATGGTCCCAAAAAAGTGTCACAAATGTCCATCATGTCCGCCGCAATATCACAGTCCCGATAAAAATCGCAGATCGCCGCCATTACTAGTAAAAAAAAAAAAAAGTAAAAACACATAGATGAATTCTTATCGTTTGTAAACGCGGCAACTTTTGCGCAAACCAATCAATAAATGCCGATTGCTGGTGAATAAATTTTTTTTTTATATTTTTTTTGGATACGTATTTTAGTAAAAAGTAAAAAAATATCGTTTTTTTTGCTAAATTGTCACTCTTTTTTTGTTTATAGCGGTGATCAGAAGGGACGCAGAGGTGATCAAATATCACCAAAAGAAAGCTCTATTTGTGGGGAAAAAAAGGACGACAATTTCGTTTGGGCATAATGCCGCACAACCGCGCAATTGTCAGTTAAAGCAACACAGTGCAGAATTGCAAAAAGTGCTCTGGTCCTAATGTGGGAAATCCTTCAGGGGCTGAAGTGGTTAAAGTGATTATAAAGGAAACATTTTTATTAAAAAAAAAATAAGAATCATGTTATACTTACCCTCCCTGTGCAGTGGTTTTTCACACAGCAGCCCCACTCCTCCTCTTCTCACCGGCTGAGTACCCCCATAGCAAGCCACTTGCTGTGGGGGCACTTGTGCTTGTTTGCTCCCGAGCTGGCTCTCTGAGTCCATGAAAGACAGAGCAGCCTCTCCCCCCACTACCATCTCACTGGCTGTGATTGATGGCAGTGGGAGCCAATGGATCCTGCAGCTGCATCTCAGTCAATCAGGAGGGTGAGACCTCGGGTGTCTTGCACATTCCTGGATCGATATCAAGTTTAGGTAAATATTAGGGGGGCTGATGGGGGAGCTGCACACTGAAGGTTTTTATCTTCATGAATAGAATGAATAAAGGTAAAAAACCTTCAGCCTTTACAACCACTTTAAGCTCCAAGGAGAATTCTGAGCCTGCAGAATTCTCCACTTCTCAATTACTTTGCATCAGTTTTAATATACATTATATTACCAAAAGTATTGAGACACCTGCGTTTACACATACATGAAATTAATGGCATCCCAGTCTTAGTCTGTAGGGTTCAATATTAAGTTGGCCCACCCTTTGCAGCTATAACAGCTTCAACTCTTCTGGGAAGGCTGTCCAAAAGGCTTAGGAGCATGTCTATGGGAATGTTTGACCATTCTTCCAGAGCCGCATTTGTGAGGTCAGGCATTGATGTTGGATGAGAAGGCCTGGCTCGCAGTCTCCACTCGAATTCATTCCAAAGGTGTTCTATCGGGTTGAGGTCAGGACTTTCAAGTTCCTCCACCTCAAACTCGCTCATCCATGTCTTTATGGACCTTGCTTTGTGCACTGGTGCGCAGTCATGTTGGTACAGGAAGGGGCCATCCCCAAACTGTTCCCACAAAGTTGGGAGCATGAAATTGGCCAAAATGTCTTGGTATGCTGATGTCTTAAGAGTTCCCTGGAATGAAGGGGCCAAGCCCAATCCCTGAAAATCTACCCCAAACCATAATCCCCCCCTCCACCAAATGATTTGGACCAGTGCGCAAAGCATGTGTATATGCATGCCGTATGTGTGTATACGTGTTGAACCCTTAGCCAAAATGTATTCCATATTCCAGTCAAATATTTTACTGACAACCAGCAATGGCCAATCAGAGGCCAATGGAATGTTCAGTTTAGTGCCCAATGAGAGAAGAAGATTATGAGCTGCTCACTGAGGTAACGTATTGTGAAGAATTTTCCAAGCGGAGATCTCCCCTTTATCTTTTAAGACACCCTTCTGGCAACACTTATTAAACTGTAAAAACATGGTGCCATTTTAGCAACATGACTGCTTTCCATAAAAACAGAATCTATTAAGAATTGTGGTACTTCTTTGTCAGCTTGGTTCTCATCTAAGCATTTTGGCTTCTTCTGTCTCTGGTGATGATATTTCTTTATCTAAAATCATGCACCTTAGTCAATGGCCCCATCAGTGTTTTTGAGCTGTAGATGGCGTTGACGTTAGTGAGCTGAAAGTAGAACCCACGGCCATCGCGTTCTGAGGCTGTAACGTTTTGGCGTTTTTTGCCGCCGACGCCACAAAACGCCAACAAACGCCAACTAATATTGTACCGGCATTTTCCGGCGTTTTTTGACGCCGACGTTCTTAGGATGAAAAATAGCAGAGGGATGATCTTTCTTAAAAAACGCCTATTGACGCCGACGCTCACTAACGCCGATGCATAACGCCGAAAAACGCTGATTTTTTTTCCTTGACGTCGGGCCCGACGTTTTGTTTATTTTAAAAGATACGCCCGTGTGTATGAGGCCTTACTTCTCCAACTAGTGGATCTCAATTGTGATAATATACGTCATATTTCCTTTTATTAGAGACCTGCATTGTATCAACCAATATTTCATGTAAAAAAAAAAAAGATTTTTTAAATAGAGGCTATCAGCCCAATGTTTAGCAGCAGGCACATTCACTGCCATCATTTTTCCATTCATTAAATCTGTCTTCTTTCTTTATTTGAACATTTCCTTGTGCTGAGAAAGAGAATAGGTAAGAATAGGAACAAGAAAAACTTGAGATACCGACAAGAACATAGAGCTCACTTCAAATGTCTTTTTCACAGCATGATTTCTTGACATTTTGAATATATTCTATGCCCTATATCTGAACCAGGTTTCTCACTACAACCAAATATAGACACACTTGCAATAGCATTCCCAGCTATCACACATAATCAAACAAGCACTACAGCGGTGAAAGCATTTATTCACTGTTCCCACTTCAAAGGAAAAACTTACACTTTAAATACAGTATATTCAGGGTCGTAATTCTCATCTTTTGTTGGAGCTGCCTATAGTCTATACTTTGGGACTAAATTAGATCTTAGTGTGCCCACCTCCATTTTCTCCTGAAAACTTAATGGAATACATATTCTGAACTGTTATTATTATACTATATAAAAAGTATTTTTAGATCTTTCATCATTTATATGCTTGCTGTACTATATTTCCATTATTATATTCCCTTTACAAATTGTGTGGAGTCACTCTTCTTTCTGCAACTACTCTAAAAAATCTTAGATATAATGTCACTCATAGATAGTCTATTGTTTTCACTCAGTCAAATGTGATTGCACTGTTAGAAAGGCACAACCATTGGACAACGCTACTAAAAAAAAAAAAGTATGGCATGTGCATGGAGTATGCAAATATGGTCACCTTTATGTATATACATGTTGAAAAACAAGGTGTTTTTGATTAGTTATTGCCGTGTTTGCGGTGTATTTTTCACCGGACATGTAACTCAACAACTGCAACAACCACTGGAGCACTTTTTATGTGTTTTTGGCACGTCTTCTATGCATCTCAATGGAGAGGTGTGTTTTTGGTGCCATTTTTGTACCGCACCAAAAATGCAGCAAGCAGGATTTTACTAAAAGCAGCAGACCCGCATTGGATCAGTGTGAAGAGCTCCATAAGATTACGCGGTCACTCGTTTTTCTTCCATTTTATTTAAAGGAGAAGTACAGCCAAAGCCCGTTTGGCTGTACTTCTCCTGTGGATCACAGGATTGCAATTTGTTCTGAAGCCCGTTGTTGGTTGACGTCACAAAGCCATGCAAAGCTTGGGCAAGGTCGGCATCCACCCACATGCCTGGACCCACACCTGGCTTGGCCGCTTAGTGAGCCTCTTAGAGCCTGAGCCGCCCACTCTAGCCCCCATTCACAGCCCAGAGCTCCAGTGAGCGAGGAGGGGGCAGAGCAGACAGCAGTGACAAACAGTCATCAGCTCTCTGCTCAGGGAGCCCTGAAAACCGAGCGATTGGTGGTGTTTGATCGCTCGGTTCTCAGTCTTAGAGCCAGCAGGGGACAGATGCAGCATCAGACTGATGCTGCATCCTCCTAGGTAAGTAAGATTATGCAAAAAAAAAACAAACAAACTCCATACGTCTGTTTTAATGCAAAAGCGGAAGTAAAATGGATCAGTGTGAAAGCAGCCTAACACAATCAATAATATCAGCTTGATTAAAATACATCTGTGGCCTTAGCAGAAAAATGGAATACCGACAAAGAACAGGAATGTCAATGTGCCTGAAAGCATATTTTACTCCAAAGCAAATGGTATGGACACCCCAAAAACCCAGATCATATTCCAGTTATTGGCCAGCTTCCTATTCTCACGTTCCCACCTTTCAACCTCAGTACTGGCACCTCATTGTAACTGAGAGTCTTACAAACTAATGGCAGGTGAGGCTGATTGGTATTTACATTACAATGCAATTCAGGTTTTAGGCAAGTTTTAGGGGCAGACACAACAAGGTATTGAATACCATTGATACGCAGATCAATGCGTTACTTACATTGAGATATACAGTATCTCACAAAAGTGAGTACACCCCTCACATTTTTGTAAATATTTTGTTCTATCTTTTCATGTGACAACACTGAAGAAATGACACTTTGCTACAATGTAAAGTAATGAGTGTACAGCTTGTATAACAGTGTAAATTTGCTGTCCCCTCAAAATACCTCAACACACAGCCATTAATGTCTAAACTGTTGGCAACAAAAGTGAGTACACCCCTAAGTGAAAATGTCCAAATTGGGCCAAAAGTGTCAATATTTTGTGTGGCCACCATTATTTTCCATTACTGCCTTGACCTTCTTGGGCATGAAGTTTACCAGAGCTTCACAGATTGCCACTGGAGTCCTCTTCCACTCCTCCCAGACAACATCACGGATCTGGTGGATGTTAGAGACCTTGCGCTCCTCCACCTTCCGTTTGAGCATGCCCCACAGATGCTCAATAGGGTTTAGGTCTGGAGACATGCTTGGCCAGTCCATCACCTTTACCCTCAGCTTCTTTAGCAAGGCAGTGGTCGTCTTGTTGGTGTGTTTGGGGTCGTTATCATGTTGGAATACTGCCCTGCGGCCCAGTCTCCAAAGGGAGGGGATCATGCTCTGCTTCAGTATGTCACAGTACATGTTGGCATTCATGGTTCCCTCAATGAACTGTAGCTCCCCAGTGCCGGCAGCACTCATGCAGCCCCAGACCATGACACTCCAACAACCATGCTTGGCTGTAGGCAAGACACACTTGTCTTTGCGCTCCTCATGGTTGCCACCACACACGCTTAACACCATCTGAACCAAATAAGTTTATTTTGGTCTCAGAAATCCATGTCCTTAGTCTGCGTGTCTTTAGCAAACTGTTTGCAAGCTTTCTTGTGCATCATCTTTAGAAGAGGCTTCTTTCTGGGATGACAGCCATGCAGACCAGTTTTATGCAGTGTGAGGCGTATGGTCTGAACACTAACAGGCTGACCCCCCCACCCCTTCAACCTCTGCAGCAATGCTGGCATCACTTATATGTCTATTTCCCAAAGACAACCTCTGGATATGACGCTGAGCACGTGCACTCAACTTCTTTGGTTGACCATAGCAAGACCTGTTCTGAGTGGAACCTGTCCTGTTAAAACACTGTATGGCCTTGGCCACCGTGCTGCAGCTCAGTTTCAGAGTCTTTGCAATCTTCTTATAGTCTAGGTCATCTTTATGTAGAGCAACAATTACATTTTTCAGATCTTCTGAGAGTTCTTTGCCATGAGGTGCCACGTTGAACTACCAGTATGAGAGAGTGAGAGCGATAACACCAAATTTAACATACCTGCTCCCCATTCACACCTGAGACCTTGTAACAATAATGCGTTACATGACACCGGGGAGGGAAAATGGCTAATTGAGCCCAATTTGGACATTTTCACTTAGGGGTGTGCTTACTTTTGTTGCTAGCGGTTTAGACATTAATTAATTAACATTAATGGCTGCGTATTGAGTTATTATGAGGAGACAGCAAATTTATACTGTTATACAAGCTGTACACTCACTACTTTACATTGTAACCAGCTGTAATTTCTTCAGTTTTGTCGCATGAAAAGATCTAATCAAATATTTACACAAATGTGAGGGGTGTACTCACTTGTGAGATACTGTATATATATATTATTGCAAGTTTAAACTCTGTCAATTGACTTTCTTTCACCAATATCACTCCAAGCTCAATGTCTTCAAACCTGTAGCCCTAGATCATCAGTGGTCCCTAGCCATGTGACAGCCATCTTCCTACACTCTGCTGTAGTATGTGCTGGTGACAGTGGATAGAGGACAAACCAAGGAAAGAAAAGAAACTGTGAATGGAACCTCAATGCCTCAATGCCTATTTATTAATTTATGATCAATATTGAAAATATGACAACCAGTGAAGCAATTGGATTAAAACATGACAACGTTGTCAAAGGCTGTTTGAGGTGATGTCACCAACCACAACACGCCATACATCACCATTCATACAATGTACCAATCATGTAATGGGCCCCTCCTATGATGAAATTCACATGATCTATAGGATAGCATTCTGATATAAGGATATAATGTTCCTAGATGTAGGAATCAGAGCCAACCAGGGTTCTTATGGATAAAGTTTCAGTAGCGAGAAGTAAAGTGCCAATATGCAGATAAAAATCATGGGTGCTGATGAGTGTCTCAGAAAAAAGCAAAATAATAATTATTACCAACCAGAGTTTATATTGCTTAATATTGTAATACACAGTAAAAGTGTAGAATGGTATCACTACAGGAAAATTGGATGAGGTAGGCAACATCAAAGATTTACAACCACCTTTAAAAGTGATTTGTGTGTTGAAATATGGACATAGACATAGACTATATTTGTAACATGGTTTAACATGGACCGTGGTAACTCAAGAACTTTTGCCATAGGTGATTTATACTGCAGTGCATTTTTAGCAGTAGTTTACTAAAGATGCTGACCTAAATTCCTAACATAGAGATAGTCACCAGAGTGAAAACCAACAAATCTGTATATGATAGACCATAAAAGAGAGGGTTTTACATTTTTTTTTTAGAAATCATACTTAGGTGGATATGGCATTAGTCTGATGCGGCATCTGTCCCCGCCGCCTCTAAGAACTGAGCAATCAAACACCGTTGATCTCTTGCTTCTCAGTGCATCATGAGCAGAGAGCTGGTGACTGTCTGAGCAGCTGGCTCAGGCTCTCAGCAGCTCACTGAGAGGCTGGGCCAGGCACCAGTCCAGGCTCCTGGGTGGATCCGGATCATATGGTTGCGATCTTTCCCCAACCTGGACCGGCTCTGTGATGTCAGCTGACAGCAAGCTTCAGCCCACGTCAGCTGAAAACAGGTCACAGGGGTGCAGAACGAACTGAACTCCTGTTTTTCTAGTGCACACTGCCTGCGGTGTATGCACAGTGCAGTGTACGCCACAAAAATGTTGTTTTGGTTTCCGTATCCACTTCAGTTGCTGCTTGATTCTACAACCACTTTACAAAGTCCCCCCACCCCAAAAAAAAAAAATCCATTAGCTTGTATGATGGTCTTTTTAAAAAAAAACATATTTCAGGGGCATCGTCTGAAGAGCTGGTCAGTGGGATGTGGAATGGAGAGATCTGCTGAGATTGTTTGGTTAACATGGCTTAAGATCAGTTACTTCCTCAATTAAAAACAATGAGGAATTTTATTCATCCACAATGCATCCAAAATGTACTTTTTAAAATGTAACACATTTGCTTTTTAGACTTTTTTTAAAGACGTGCGGAGATCTCTACACTCCGCTTGGTTACCGTGAAAGGGAAATGTTAACTATTACAGGTACAGTTCAAGAACACACACCATGTATATGTACTTGCTATTTATACTAATTCCCTAGTGTAAAATAATTTATTTTGCTTACTGTATCAAGAACATGGACACGTGTCCCATAATACAGCACTCCAGCCTGGTTATGCCTTATGACATAAAGCACAGAAGTGGGGAAAAGCCCCTCTGCAATGGAAAATCCAATACACGATGGCCATTTTAAACACCCATTGGTTACAGCATTCTCTTAATGCAGAGAACTGGATGGCATCTAGGTTTCTAGCAGTACAGAACCTTTGCAGACTTCTGTTACATACTTGCTTTACAAAACTTTGGGAGGCTATCATTACTAACTTAACGTGCGTAATGATAGTTACCTGGCTGTCATGTTGACACACCATAATAATTTTGGTCTTTGACCCAGAACAAGTAAGCAGATAGGAATCTATAACTTTTATCTTACATTTAAGATCTACATATTTGTCACTGATACAAAAAGTATCGAAGACAATGGCTTAGCATAAGGTGACCAGATTTTTCAAATGAAATCCGGGGACACTAGTAATGGTGGCAATCAGTGACTTATAGTGGGACTGCGATATTGCGGCGGCCAAATTGGACACCAAGCGACACTTGATACTTTGTGGGAACCAGTGTTACTAATACGATGAAGAGTGCTAAAAATATACATTGTCACTGTACTAATGGCACTGGCTGGGAAGGGGTTAAACATCTAGGTCAATCAAAGGGTTAAATGTGTGCCTGACCAGTGTTTTCTCACTGTGGGGGAGGTGCTTTTACTAAGGGAAGGCATAGATCCCTGACCCTGCTTTGCAGGAACCCAGGATCAATGCCTTCCATACTGACAGAATGGAGATCTGTCTTGTTTACATAGGCAGACCATCGTTTTGCCTGTGTACAGAACGATCGGTGGGTACCAGTGGACTGGACCCCCGCTGATCAGCTCTGATACCCAGAAATGCAGGATCACGTATATATACATGATCCTGCGCAGCACAAAAGGGGCACAGAAAATGAAAAAAATACACCCCCTTAGCTAGTAGGAGCGGCAGAGCGGGGGTGTGTAATTCAGTTTTTTTTTTATCAATTCTGCCCAGTCTTTGAAATTGCCCGGGCCCCTGTTCATGTCCAATTCGGGGACAAAACCGGGGACAGACTTTGTCCAGGGACAGTGTACTCAATCTGGGTACTGTCCCCTGAAACCGGGGACGTCTGGTCACCCTAGCTTAGCATAACAACCAGACAGCTAGTATTTTAGCAATGAAAACCCACATATTTCTCTAAAAACTTTTACGTTAATCACTCCATGCTGTCTTTGATAATGTAAGCAATGTCAAATAATGGGGTTGGTAGGAGCATACCCTATCATCAGCAGGAGCTTCAAGATATTTCTGCTAGTTCTCTCATATATGCACTACAATAAATACAAATTCAGTGGTTAAATCTGTACATATGCATTAACCTTTAGGTCACTTTTAGTTGGCTGCACTCTACCACACTGTGAAAAAATCTAAACCCATACAATTTTAATTCTGTGACTTGAATAACTTCCTCCACATACACCAGTACATGCACCAGTAACTGAATATCATTAACATCTGAACAACTATTCCTCCAATTGTTTTCATTCTTGATCCTATTTTAAATCCATTCAGTTTTCTAGACTCAGCAGTCATTATTTCACAACATTATGCTCTCCATGATATTATTATTTTATTTTATTTCAGGTACTTATATAGCGCTGTCAATTTACGCAGCGCTTTACATATATATATTGTACATTCACATCAGTCCCTACCCTCAAGGAGCTTATGTTCTCCCATGCTTCTACCCAGGTTAGCTACTAGCTCTATGGCTCACTCGGTTCTTTGATTTCTATAGACCTTTTAAGTCCATATCAAACGGAAATCACTCATTTGTTTACCTAATCTCACAACAAAAGACGTCTAAGGGAATTAGGAACTCCCAAGGTAAAGAACCCAAAATGGTTCAACAACAGAAAGAGGATCTAACTGTATACTTTAGTTAGGAAGGAAGGGGACTCCAAAAGACCAAAGTCTGTGCAAGGAGGGATCTTCACCTGATGATGACACTAAGGCTCCTTTCACACATACGGACCGTTTGTCCGTTTTTCATCCATCCGTTGACGGATGAAAAACGGACATTAATGCAACTCTATGGAAAAACTGATGACAACTGATGATCAGCTATTTTCATCAGTTTTCATCCGCTTCCGTCAGCATCCGTTTTTTTGAACGGATGAAAGTCCTATTTTTCATCCGTCAAAAAAACGGATCGGACGAAAAACGGATGTAAACTGACGAACGGTCAGTTTTTCATCCGTTTTTGCATTGGTAGTGAATGTAAAAAAAAACTGATGAAAAACTGATGACCACGGATGAAAAAACTGATGAAAAACTGATGTAAACTGATGAAAAACTGATGTAAACTGATGAAAAAACTGATGAAAAACTGATGAGCACTGATGAAAAACGGATGAAAAACTGATGGATACTTCATCCGTTTTAACGTGACTGAACGGATGAAATGAACGGTCCGTATGTGTGAAAGGACCCAAAATCTATAACCCAAGTTAAGTAACTGTTTAGTGTATCCTATCACATACATAGTGCAGGCTTATTTGCTAGGAAGGATAGATAGCTTGTGCATGTGTATATTGAATGCATATTTTGTGATACTCTATATGTCGTGTATGGTTTTTCTAAAATTGTAAGTAGTTTGTAGGTACAGCATTTTTATTTAGTAAAGCACATTAATATACGACATAGGTTTCTATGCTTCCTTGCTTTACCGTAAATGTTATTTTTTTTATTCAGTTATTTTTCACAAACAATTCTTATACATCTACTTTATTTTGTTTTCCTTGTGCAAATCCACAATTTAAATTATTTGTCAGCTTTGGAGTTTGACTACTTGTATCTTTAGTTTATCTTCAGAGCATTCATGTATACCCAGCTGGGAGGTCATATGGTGATCTAAAGAAGGGAATATAATGGGAGGAGGCAGGTCAGAGGATGACACTGGAGGCTGTGCTTGATAATTACAGATTTCTCTGGGATGCAAACAAGTGCCTGAAGGCATATGATTTGGTTCCACTTTAATACCCACTCACTTACATCCGATTCTTAAAGTGCGACCTAAACTCTTAGGCCATCTTTACTCAATCAAAACATGAAGTTATTAGCTGTAATTGCGCCATGCGTTCTAGTTCCACAGATGACAGGTAGTTTAAGCAAGCACAAAGTTGACTTACCTAGTATTACCGGTTATGTGTAAATTACAGTTGTTGTATAACTTACAGTCAGGTCCATAAATATTGGGACATTGACACAATTCTAATCTTTTTGGCTCTATACATCACCACAATGGATTTGAAACAAACAAGATGTGCTTTAACTGCAGACTTTTGGCTTTAATTTGAGGGTATTTACATCCAAATCAGGTGAACGGTGTAGGAATTACAACAGTCTGTATATGTGCCTCCCACTTTTAAGGGACCAAAAGTAATGGGAAAGATTAACAATCATAAATCAATACTTGGTTGCAAATCCTTTGCAGTCAATTACAGCCTGAAGTCTGGAATGCTTAGACATCACCAGACGCTGGGTTTCATCTCTGGTGATGCTCTGCCAGGCCTCTACTGCAACTGTCTTCGGTTCCTGCTTGTTCTTGGGGCATTTTCCCTTCAGTTTTGTCTTCAGCAAGTGAAATGCATGCTCATTCAGGTCAGGTGATTGACTTGGCCATTGCATAACATTCCACTTCTTTCCCTTAAAAAACTCTTTGGCTGCTTTCGCAGCATGCTTCGGGTCATTGTCCATCTGCACTGTGAAGCGCCATCCAATGAGTTCTAAAGCATTTGGCTGAATATGAGCAGATAATATTGCCTGAAACACTTCAGAATTCATCCTGCTGCCTTTGTCAGCAGTCACATCATCAATAAATACAAGAGAACCAGTTTCATTGGCAGCCATACATGCCCACGCCATGACACTACCACCACCATGCTTCACTGATGAGGTGGTATGCTTTGGACCATGAGCAGTTCCTTTCCTTCTCCATACTCTTCTCTTCCCATCACTCTGGTACAAGTTGATCTTGGTCTCATCTGTCCATAGGATGGTGTTCCAGAACTGTGAAGGCTTTTTTAGATGTCTAATCTGGCCTTCCTGTTTTTGAGGCTCACCAATGGTTTACATCTTGTGGTGAACCCTCTGTATTCACTCTGGTGAAGGCTTCTCTTGATTGTTGGCTTTGACACACATACACCTACCTCCTGGAGAGTGTTCTTGATCTGGCCAACTTTTGTGAAGGGTGTTTTCTTCACCAGGGAAAGAATTCTTTGGTCATCCACCACCGTTGTTTTACGTGGTCTTCCGGGTCTTTTGGTGTTGCTGAGCTCACCGGTGCGTTCTTTCTTTTTAAGGATGTTCCAAACAGTTGATTTGACCACACCTAATGTTTTTGCTATCTCTCTGATGGGTCTGTTTTGTTTTTTTCAGCCTAATGATGGCTTGCTTCACTGATAGTGACAGCTCTTTGGATCTCATATTGAGAGTTGACAGCAACAGATTCCAAATGCAAATAGCACACTTGAAATTAACTCTGGACCTTTTATCTGCTCCTTGTAAATGGGATAATGAGGGAATAACACACACCTGGCCATGGAACAGCTGAGCAGGCAATTGTCCCATTACTTTTGGTCCCTTAAAAAGTGGGAGGCACATATACAAACTGTTGCAATTCCTACACCGTTTGCCTGATTTGGATGTAAATACCCTCAAATTAAAGCTGAAAGTCTGCAGGTAAAGCACATCTTGTTCGTTTCATTTAAAATCCATTGTGGTGGTGTATAGAGCCAAAAAGAGTAGAATTGTGTTGATGTCCCAATATTTATGGACCTGACTGTATTTTTATAGAACTAGAAAGTACTCTCTGAATTGAAGCAGCTCTGCGTGATATTTCTCTGCAACCTAGAAATCCTGTGGATAATCTTTCATAAGCAGCTGTTGGTGTTAAGATACTAATTAGCAAAATAATATAATTTGTCAAGAAGAATTGTAGTAGAATAGTATGTAAAATTACAGTGTGTCTTGAATAAGAGCTTCAACAAAACACTTGCTTACTAACACTCTATGCGCCCTCCAAGAGAATTCACGTATCATACTATAATTGACATGTTGCCTGAGAACACTTTGATGTGGAACTCCAGCCAAAACTATTTATTTTACAATTGGATAGAGTAGGGGATAATTAGAACCTCTATCAGATACTTAAGAACTTTGTCTAGATGGGCAATGTGATATCAGGTGCATTCAGCTTGGATCTCTCCTATGGGGCAAAGATAGCAATAATATACTGACAGAGGTTTTGACCTTTCCCACTTCCTCTGTGCACCCAGTGAGCCCCCAAAATCTGGCCTCATACTTTGATTTTATGTTTGACACTATTTTCTGTTTGGCACCCTATTCCCCCCACTTTCTCAAAATCCAACTTAGTGACCCTATTGATCAATATATGGGGTGCAACAGCACTTCAGGCATATTTTAACTGTGAATTTTGCCAGAACAGGTTCACTATAAAAAAATGTGCATGGTTGATACATGTGGATGTGAACTGCATAAAAGTATAGCTAAGAACTCTCCAGATCTCACCCATTAGGTTGCCTGATGTGATCTAAACCACTGGGAGTCCCCTCTGGCTTTGCCATTATAGGTTGACAGGAGTAGTGAAGGCAGCATCACTATTCCTAACATCTAGAAGTAAGAGTGGCATGCTGATTCTGGGGAGGAAAAGAGTACCAGGAGTAATTGTGGACTGTGCTCTCTCCTGCTTCTGCGCCTCCCTTTGGCAACATGCGTCCTGTGGGTGGCCACAGGCAGCACTCAAGCATTTCTATACAGCACTACAGTGTATCCATGACATGAGGATTGGCCTGGAATAAAGTTAAGTAAAGGGGGTAAGGAGAGGCAGACTGAGCTTGAGTTTTTTTCACTGGTATGGACACCATTATTGTCACTACTGTTCTTTTCATTGCCACACATTGTCATGACTGCCCATTTGTCGGCTGTATGTTAACATCGTTGCTTTTTGCTCTTATATTGTCTCATTAGTCCATTGGTTGCTTGTGTATTGTCATAATTGCCTATTTGTTGCCTGCACATTGTCACATTGCTCATTTGCTACTTTCATATTGTCAGGATTGGCTGTTGATTGCTCACAAATTGTTATGATTGCCCATTTGTTGCTCACATATTGTCATAATTTCCTACTTGTTGTTCACAAATTCTAATAATTGTTTGTTTGCACGCCAGGTATTGTCAGGAATGCCCTTTTTATTGTCAGAGTTGATTGCTTAGAGAACCGTATTACTATGAAAATGTTATCCCCTACAGGCTTGTCCCCATCAAACCAAAGCACCGTTAGCTCCCCATTTGGCCATGGCACCCTAGTATTAAAACATTAAATACATTGTTGGCATCTCCCCATTTCATTTATGTGCTACATATCATCATTAAATGGTTCACTGTTACCATGAATACCAGCCAAGTTTTCACTCAGTATGAAACCTGTGCTCATTAAGCGAGAGGACAGAGGAAGGACAAGAAACACTGAAACAGTACACTTCTAAAAAGTTATTTGAAACTGGAGAGGTATATATTGCCGGTATATAGAAATAATATGTGTTACATGCCGAGAAGTGGACCCTAATCCTCTATGTGGCTCACATTATTAGATACTTGCACCTGTGAAGAAGAGTAGGTGCCGGGTAACAAGGAACTGGAGAGTGAGAGAGGCACGAGGCACTGAGTAGCTGTAAGCAGGAGTGAAGCTGGAGGCAATGAGTGCAGAAGAGGCACAGCAGAGAGTTAAGGCTGGGGGTGCATAGATGGCAAAGCAGAGACTAAGACTGTTGATGCAGCAAAGACTGCAGGTGCAGAAATGGTGCAGCAGAGGCTCGAAATTAAGATAATTATCTACAAGGCCTTGCTGCATCTGTCCCCCACCGGCTCTAAGGCTAAGAACCAAGCGATCAAACACCACTGATCGCTTGGTTCTCAGAACTCCCTCAACAGAATGCTGGTGACTGTCAGTCAGCAGCTCTCTGCTCTGCCCCCCCCCACCCCCCGCACTTACTGGAGCGCTGGGCTGTGGAGGGACGGCACGCTTACTGGAGCGCTGGGCTGTGGAGAGGCGGGAAGGGACAGCCAAGGCTCTCAGTGACTTGCTGAGAGGATGAGCTGGGTGCCGGTCCAGGCATGTGGGCAGACCCCAAAGATTTGGTTGTGATCTTTCCCGAGCCTGGAACAGCTCTGTAACATCAACCGACAGCAGGCTTTAGCCCACTGTCTGCTGAAAACGGGTCACAGGAGTGCAGAACAATCTGCATTCCTGTGATCCACAGAAGTACAGCCAAACTGGCTTTGGCTGTACTTCTTCTTTAAAATTGTAATATTAGGGCTTGGATTGGGTGTTATAGTATTAGTGCTGACTATAATTGGTGGCCAGTGTAGAATTGCCACCAACAATGGGGCTTATTTTATCCCACTGACACCAATGATGAAGCTCTTTTTTATCCTGACATCAACAATGGGGTTAATTATTGTTTACACTAACACTAAAGATGGGCTTATTTCATCCCCCTTACACCAATGTTGGGAGTTATTTTGCTCTGACTGACACCAAAGATTGGACTTATATTAAGTCACTGACACCAACAATGGTGCTTATTTTATTCAACTGACACAATGGAGTCTATTTTTGTTCAGACTGACACCAAAGTTATGATTATTTTACCCCACACCAACACCAACAATGAGGCATCTTTTATCCCACTGACAAAAATGATGGAATGTATTTATCACTCTGACACCAGAAATTGTGCATATTTTATCCCACTGACACCAATAATGGGACTTGCTTATCCCACTGACACAGGGATGGGGTTTATTGTATCCCAATGTCAACACTGGCAAACCCTGCAGGGAAGAGAACTACATTTCAGGCATACCTAAAAGTACTAAAGAGGGAGGTTTTAGGGTTCCTACAGTAAATATGGTGTTGGGGAAGTGCTGACACTCTGGGGTTGATTTGCCAAAAATGGAGAGTGCAAAATCTAGTGCAGCTGTGTATGGCAGGCAATCAGCTTCAGGCTGGGTTCACACTAGTCCGATTCTCGGACCGACATGAAGAGCACAAGTTGCATTACGTCACAAAAACAATGATTCCCTATGAGAGCCGTCTTAACTGCTCCGACATGTGTTTTTCAAAGTCGGAGCGACTTTGAAAAAGGTTCCTGTACTACTTTTGTCTGACTTTAATCCTACTTCAGCCCATTGAAAAGCATTGAAGTCGGATCAAAGTCGTATCAGTGTCTTCACTGATCCGACTTTGGCATGCGACTTGTGCTCTGGGGATCTTGAAGGGGAACTCCACACCATATTTTTAAAGAAAAAACTGGCATGGGGTCCCCCTCCAGGAGCATACCAGGCCCTTTGGTCTGGTACGGATTTTAAGGGGAACCCCATGCCGAAAAAAAACAGCGTGGGGTCCCCCCAAAATCCATACCAGACCCTTATCCGAGCACGCAACCCGGAAGGCCAGGAAAGGGGGTGGGGACAAGTGAGCGGCCCCCTCACTCCTGGACCATACCAGACCGCGTTGCCCTCAACATGGGGAGTATGGGTGCTTTGGGGCAGGGGGGGCTCTGCGCCCCCCACCCCAAAGCACCTTGTCCCCATGTTGATGAGGACAAGGGCCTCTTCCCGACAACCCTGGCCGGTGGTTGTCGGGGTCTGCGGGCGGGGACTCATTGGAATCTGGAAGCCCCCTTTAACAAGGGGACCCCCAGATGCCGGCCCCCCACCCTATGTAAATGAGTATGGGGTACATCGTACCCCTACCCATTTACCTGGAGAGAAATATGTACACAAAAAAACCACACAGCTTTTTAAAATATTTTATTAAATCTGCTCCGGTGGTCTTCTCTCCTCTCCGGTGTCTTCTTTTCTTCGGCTCTTTTGCGGGGTCTTTCATCTTCTGAGGGGTCTTTCCTTCTCCTCTGCGGCGTCTTCTGCTCTTTTGCCGGTCTTCTCCGCTGTCCTCTCCGCTGTCCTCTTCCCTCTCTTCTTCTTCTTCCCATGTTGACACGACGCGTTCTCCTTCACGAATGCCCTCGCCGCTCTGTGCTGTGCCTTATATTGGCATGGGGCGTGGCCACCAGATGACATCACCTGATGGCCCCGCCCCATATGATGTCACATCCTGGGGGCGGAGCTGTGACCTCATATGGGGCGGGACCATCAGGTGATGTCATCTGGTGGCCACGCCCCATGCCAATATAAGGCACAGCACAGAGCGGCGAGGGCATTCGTGAAGGAGAACGCGTCGTGTCAACATGGGAAGAAGAAGAAGAAGAAGAAAAGAAGAAGAGAGGGAAGAGGACAGCGGAGAAGACCGGCAAAAGAGCAGAAGACGCCGCAGAGGAGAAGAAAAGACCCCTCAGAAGATGAAAGACCCCCGCAAAAGAGCCGAAGAAAAGAAGACACCTGAGAGGGGAGAAGACAGCCGGAGCTGATTTAATAAAATATTTTAAAAAGCTGTGTGTTTTTTTGTGTACATATTTCTTTCCAGGTAAATGGGTAGGGGTACGATGTACCCCATACTCATTTACATAGGGTGGGGGGCCGGCATCTGGGGGCCCCCTTGTTAAAGGGGGCTTCCAGAATCCAATGAGTCCCCGCCCGCAGACCCCGACAACCACCGGCCAGGGTTGTCGGGAAGAGGCCCTTGTCCTCATCAACATGGGGACAAGGTGCTTTGGGTTGGGGGAGTGCAGAGCCCCCTCTGCCCCCGAAGCACCCATACTCCCCATGTTGAGGGCAACGCGGCCTGGTATGGTCCGGGAGGGGGCCGCTCGCTCGTCCCCACCCCCTTTCCTGGCCTTCCGGGTTGCGTGCTCGGATAAGGGTCTGGTATGGATTTTGGGGGGACCCCACGCTGCTTTTTTTTCGGCGTGGGGGTTCCCCTTAAAACCCATACCAGACCAAAGGGCCTGGTATGCTCCTGGAGGGGGACCCCATGCCAGTTTTTTCTTTAAAAATATGGTGTGGAGTTCCCCTTCAAGATCCCCAGAGCACAAAGTGCCTGGCATTGTCGGGATCAAAGTCGGATCCCTGTTCACAGACAAACGGTCCGACTTTGACCCTATGTAGGACCGTAAATCGCACAGCAGTGTAGGATCAAAGTAGGACCGTTTTTTTGTCGGATAGTGTGAACCCAGCCTAAAACCTGGAAACTGATTGGTTTCTATGCACAGGTGCATCCGATTTTGCACTCTTCAGTTTTAGTAAATCAACCTCCTGTGTTGTCTTTCTTTTTCTCCTTTCTCCTATTTTTGCCTTGCTCCCATGGTGCTGGGATGCACTGCTAAAGTTCTAATATATACCTGGTGCTTTAGGATATGAATGCATGCATCTTTGGTGTCCACAGTGCCTTAAAGCAAGGCTAAGTGCATGTGGGTCCAATCTGCAGTCCCAAACACTGTCACATAGTGATGCAGGTCTCTGCTCAGCCCTGCGCAAGTTTCAACTTTCTGTGTAAGTTGAAACTTGCCTAGAAATACCAGCAAGTTTGACAGCTGGTCCCAGCAGTAAGGAAGCAAAAAGAAAGGAAGTTAAATTGTGCCTCCTATTTACTAGGACTACGTGGAATGATTTTCATTCATAACATGATCAGTTTCATTTGTTGACGTTTTTGCATGTACTTTAGTTCTATTCCATATAACTTTGAGGGTAAAACAAATAAGAATGTTAGACCTTTCTAGTGTTGAGTGATGATCACCTTCATTTTTAATGACAAGAACACAGCTAATCTATTGAACAGAACACTTCTCTCTACATTACCCTAATAAAGGGAAGCTATTACATATAAACTGAAATACTGTATTGATGGACATCTGATTAACTGAGGAGAAGGGGTCATTGAGCTCAGGTTGTTAAAGGACAAAAACATTCTACTAGGTAAAGAGGTTTACCCATGTATAAAGCCTGAGAAATGAAAAATCTAACAGGAAAGATGACATAAGATCCAACTCTCCTCCAACTGTTATGGTCACCTTTTTCACCTAGATGCTTAGCACGCTCAAGTGTAAATCCATAAAAATAGACAGCACCGTCAGGGCAGGCTAGGAATCCAAACCAACAGTATGATGGCCTTGTAATCTTTAATCTTTTCTACATATGGGTATTCATTAAAGTAGATAACCACATGACATTTACCTTGCTAGTGCAAATTGTATCCTAAACAATTGCCATAAAATTACATAAAATACTTGCTTACACCTCTTTTCATCTTTTGTTGCATCACAACATTGCTCTCTTTGTAGCCATCTCCCATTTATGGGCATGAGATCCACTGATGGCAGCATGGTATTCCCCATGGCAGATTTACTGATGGTGACAACAGTGACCATGTCTACATAATATGTGCTAAAATAGGTATTCGCATCTTCCAGAAGTCCTAGGGGACAGTGCTTGATTACAATTAGGAAACAGAGACAGACTGATGTTACCTTATAATAGCAAGTGCATATCTTCCTCAGGTATTCACTTAACCACTTCAGCCCCGGAAGGATTTCCAGCTTTAGGACCGGAGCCCTTTTTGCGATTCGGCACTGCGTCGCTTTAACTGAAAATTGCGCGGTCATGCGACGTTGTACCCAAACGAAATTTACATCCTTTTTTTCCCACAAATAGAGCTTTCTTTTGGTGGTATTTGATCACCGCTGCGTCATTTCTGATCGCCGCTATAAACAAAAGAAGAGTGACAATTTTGCAAAAAAACCCAAATTTCTTACTTTTTGCTAAAATACAAATCCAAAAAAAATATATAAAAAAGACATTTTTTCATTGGTTTTGGCCAATTTATATTCTTCCTCATATTTGTGAAAAGAAATCGCAATTGGCGTTTATTGATTGGTTTGCGCAAAAGTGGTCACGTTTGCGGATGATGAGAATTCATTTTTGGGGTTTTTATTTTTTTTTTATTTTTTACTATTAATGGAGGCGATCTGCGATTTTTAGCGGTACTGCGATATTTCAGCGGACATGTCGGGCCATTTTGACACTTTTTTGGGACCATTGGCATTTATACAACGATCAGTGCTATAAAAATGCACTGATTACTGTGTAAATGCCATTGGCAGTGAAGGGGTTAACCTGCAGGGGGCGCTCTAAGGGTTAACTGTGTTCCCTGGGCGTGTTCTAACTGTGGGGGGACTGCCCTAGCTGGGGAAGGGAAGTGGTCACAGCCTCCATGTACAGGAAGGCTGTGATCACAGCCCTTCCCCCTTCACAGAACGGAGGTCCGTGTTTACATACACGGACCTCCGTTCTTTCACTCCGGGGGAGGCATCGCTGGTGGCCGGCCGCCGAACCTGCTCCCTGTCCCTCCCCGGACACAGTGAACTCATGGGCGCTCACTGTGTGCGATCAGGCGGCCGCCGTCATATGACGGCGATTCGCCTTACAGAGCCACTTTGCCGCCGTCAAATGCCGATCGGCGGTCGGCAAGTGGTTAATAAACACTGTAGATGAAAGTGATTTTTGAAAATACTTTTACAAATGCAGTATATTAACCACTTCCTTACTGGGCACTTAAACCCCCCTCCTACCCAGACCAATTTTGGGCTTTCAGCGCTGTCGCATTTTGAATGAGCATTGCGCGGTCATGCGACGTTGTACCCAAACAAAATTTATATAATTTTTTCCCTACAAATAGAGCTTTCTTTTGGTGGTATTTGATCACCTTTGCGTCATTTCTGATCACCGCTATAAACAAATAAAGAGCGATGATTTTGAAAAAAGAACAATATTTTTTACTTTTTGTTGTAATACAAATCCCAAAAAAATAATAGAAAAAAAATTATTCATCTGTTTTGGCCAATATATATTCTTCTACATATTTTTGGTAAAAAAAAATCGCAATCGGTGTGTATTGATTGGTTTACGCAAAAGTTATCGCATCTACAAACTATGGGAATTGATTTATGGCGTTTTTATTATTTATTTATTTTTTACTAGTAATGGGGGCGATCTGCGATTTTTATTGGGACTGCGATATTGCAGCAGTCATGTTGGACATTTTTGACACTTTTCTGGGACCAATGACATTTATACAGCGATCAGAAATTTAAATGTCCACCGATTACTGTATAAATGTCATTGGCAGTGAAGGGGTTAACCTGCAGGGGGCAGTGAAGGGGTTAACAGTGTTCCCTTGGCGTGTTCTAACTGTGTGGAGGATGGGCTGGCCAGGACATAACAGATCTAACTGATCCCAGTGACAGGGATCAGTAGATCTGTTATGTCCCCTTCAACAGAACGGAGAACCGCCGTGTTTACATCGGCGGTTCCCCGTTCTGCGGCTCTGACGGGATCGCGGGTCTCGGGCGGACATCAAGTCCGCCTGACCCGTGGGCATGCCCATGCAGCGTGCGGCGGACAGGAGCGCGCACATTGCCAGGATGTCCATAGACGTCCACCCGGCAATTCAGATCTGCGCTGGAGCCGTCTTTCGGCTATAGCGTGGATTTGGTTTGGTTAAAGTCTTGTTTTTTATGGTTAAAAATAAAAAACATGTTACAGTTACCTGCTCTGTGCAGTGAGCTGAACAGAGCAGCGCAGACCCTCCTCTTCTCTGGACCCTTTTTTGTGCTCCTGGCCCCTCCCTCCTGTTGAGTACCCCCACCAGGGCCCAAGACATTGTGCTGCCTGGGTCCAAGAATGAAATGCTGCCCCCCCCAAAAAAAAATCACGCCCACCAAAAGGCCCCCACATCCATTTTTTATATCATGGTAAATAAAATTAAAATTAAATTTATCAGGAAGTCAGATTTTGCACTAAACACATAAGTCTGAACCTAGGTTAAGGGCTAGTGTAGTATAAAGTTAGGCTAGGGTAGTATATAGACAGGCTAGGGTATATAGACAGGCTAGTATAGTATACAGACAGGGTAGTATATAGACAGGTTAGGGTATATAGGCAGGCTAGAGTAGTATATAGACAGGCTAGGGTAATATATAGACATGATAGGGTATATAGACAGGCTAGGGTAGTAGATAGACAGGCTAGGGTAGTATATAGACAGGCTAGGGTATTATATAGACAGGCTAGGGTATACAGACAGACTAGTGCAGTATATAGACAGGCTAGGGTATGCAGACAGACTAGTGAAGTATTCCAACAAGCTAGGGTATACAGACAGACTGGTGCAGTATATGGACAGGCTAGGGTATACAGGCAGGCTAATGTAGTATATAGACAAACTAGTGAAGTATATAGACAGACTAGTGAAGTATATAGACAGGCTAGGGTATATACAGACAGGTTAGTGTAGTATATAGACAGGTTAGTGTATACAGTCTAGGGTTTACAGACTGTTAGAGTAAATCCTGTAAAAACTGACTTTTTTGCCGCTAATGCGCGTTCGCAAGCGTCCGTGCGCGCGCCCGTGCCGGAAACGGCGCCAAACGGCTCTATTTCTACCCTGCACGCCCTGCAGCAAGTGCTGTTTGATGTACAGCATGTAGTGTGCGTGTTCCTGAACAACCTGTATCTGTTTCTCTGTTCCTGTGACCCGGATTGCCTGACTTTGCTGATTTCTGCCTGCACCGACCCCTGGACTGTCTACGACCACTCTCTTGCCTAGCTCTCCTGTACTTTGCCTGCCCGCCTGTTGACGACCCAGCCTGAACCCGACTATCCGCCTGCCTGCTCCTCTTGTACCGCACCACCAGCCTGTTTCACGACCCGGTCTGTACGACCATTCTTCTAGTGCACGAGTGCATCAACTTACTTATACCATCACCAGTGACCCAGTCTGACCCTCGTGCCATCCTGCACTCCCGAGCCACCTGTCTACTCTACCAGGGGTTCCCGAGTCAGGGTCGTAAGGGAGGTTACCCACTGCATAAGTCAGACTCCTCCACCAGGTACGTAACAGTATCAGACAGCCATGCCTGAGTCTGCGCAGGGGGCCTCCCCAACTAATGAACTCTGCACGCATCTAGCCAGCCTCACTCAAGCGGTGAAGGCTCTCCAAGATGGCTACGTACAGTTGGAAGGTGAAGCTCTCCGTACCACCCGCATCAGGGTCCAACACGCTTCCTGGTCACACACTCGTCACTCTGCCTACCGAGCCAGATGTCCCCCTTCCTGAACGGTTCACCGGGGACTGCAAGAAGTTTCGGGCATTGCGGAGTGCATGCGAATTATACTTCGCCCTTCAACCCAGCACATTCTCCCGTGAAGCCACCAAGGTGGGATTGGCCATCTCACTGCTTCAGGATGGGCCCCAGGCCTGGAATTCCACCACCTGGGACCCCGCAGCCCTGAGTTTCCAGTTCCGGCTGGGCTTGTCCGAGTCCCTTAAGGATGAGCTCGCCCGTGTCGGGGTTCCCTGACCTTGAGTGCTCTGTTGGTTCGGGTCGTTCTGATCGACCGTCGACTACGGGAGCACTACACGGAAAGGCAGGCCACCCACCGGCGCCCAAGCCTCTCCTCAGAGGAGAGACTAAATCGTATGACCCACGATCTGTGCCTATATTGTGGGGCCTCTGGGCACAGGGTGCGAACCTGTCCAGCCAAGCAGCCTAGGAGTGCCTATCCTGACAAGGGAGAAGTCCTGTCTTTGATCAGTCCTACGGCCCACTTGACATTCACTGTGACACTTCAGCTACCTGGAGGTGATGTCCCAGTCCGGGCAATTATTGACTCCATGGCCTGTGGTTGTTTTCTGGACTTGACCTTTGCAGCCCAACACCAGGTTCCTCTCCAGCCCAAGGCCCATAAGATGACCGTCCACCTGGCCGACGGGTCCCACATCAGTTCGGGCGTGGTGACCCACGAGACTATTCCAATTTTAGCCCGCACTCCAGATGGCCATGCAGAGTTCCTACACCTGGACGCTATCACGTCTCCGCTTTCCCCTGTCATACTGGGGATCCCCTGGCTCCAGGCGCATTGCCCACAGATCAATTGGGTCACTGGCAACGTGTCATTCACTTCCTCCTACTGCCTGCACCATTGTTTTCTGCCACCTGTGGATCTGGCCCTTACCGCGTCCAACCCGGTCCCGGACGCTGATACAGCAACTCGCCAGGCCATCCCTCCAGCATACCACGAGTTCCTGGATGTTTTTAGTAAGAAGGGGGCGGATTAGTTGCCTCCCCACCGAGCCTATGACTGCCCGATAGAACTGCTTCCAGGGGCAGAGGTACCTTTCGGCAGGATATACCCGCTGTCTGAGGTGGAACTTTCGGCCCTCAAGGCATACCTGGAGGATAATCTGCAGAAGGGGTTTATCCGGCCATCTACATCCCCCACCGGGGCAGGGATATTCTTTGTCAAGAAGAAGGACAAGTCCCTTCGACCATGTATCGATTACCGGGACCTCAATAAGATCACGGTTAAGAACCGGAATCCCTTGCCTCTGGTCCCTGAGCTATTCCAGAGACTCAGTTCGGCCAAGATGTTCTCCAAGTTAGACCTCCGAGGGGCCTACAATCTCCTCCACATCCGAGAGGGGGATCAGTGTAAGACGGCTTTCCGAACCCGATTTGACCACTACGAGTATCTGGTCATGCCGTTCGGCCTGTGTAACGCCCCGGCTACGTTTCAACACTTGGTCAATGACATTTTCCGGGACTTCTTAGACATATTCGTAGTGGTCTACCTAGACAATATTTTAATATTTTCCTCATCCCTGGAGGAGCACCGCAGCCATGTCAAGAGCGAACTGAGCCGCCTGCGTCAGCATGGACTTTACTCTAAGGCTGAGAAGTGCGCTTTTGAATGCTCTAGCATTTCTTTCCTGGGCTTCATTCTCTCCCCCTCTGGCATCACCATGGACCCCCAGAAGGTCTCTGATATTGTGGAGTGGCCATCACCTACGGACAGGAAAGGGGTGCAACGACGGAAACGGCGCCAAACAGCTCTATTTCTACCCTGAATGCCCTGAAGCAAGTGATGTCTGATCTACAGCGTGCAGTGTGCGTGTTCCTGAGCAACCTGTATCTGTTTCTCTGTTCCTGTGACCCGGATTGCCTGACTTTGCTGATTTCTGCCTGCGTCGACCCCTGGACTGTCTACGACCACTCTCTTGCCTAGCCCTCCTGGACTTTGCCTGCCCGCCTGTTGACGACCCAGCCTGAACCCGACTATCCGCCTGCCTGCTCCTCTTGTACCGCACCGCCAGCCTGTTTCACGACCCAGCCTGTACGACCATTCTTCTAGTGCACGAGTGCTGACTATAAATACCTAGTTTTGAAAGAATGGACTTTGAACGCATGCTAGATAAAAAATGATTATAAGCTTTATTTGTTACATACTGGCATCCAAGTGCCCAAAAAGACATAAGACATCGAAAAATATTTTAAAATGTATATACCATACATCATATGTTTGAAAGGGCCCTAGTGGATCAGAAAATAAGATCCCCAAGGGTGCTGGCCAGTAAAGCCAAGATCCAAGGGGGTCACCCACTATATAGCATACAAATTGCTGGGATATATATACCCAACCGCAACCCAGTACCTAAGATACATCAGAACGCATACAGAGAGATATAGAGTAATACAGACATTAGGTCAAATGTGGTTACACTAGTGTCGATCCCATATATCCAAACATATATCCAAAATGGAATTTGTTATTATTAATAATAAACAATACATTGCAACAAATACATGCAAAGTGAAAAACACTTACATCGTATATTCCAAAGATTATGCAGCAGTGGGGGCGTGTCCCCCTCGGGTACAATGGGGCCAGCCCTAGGCCTGCTGGAGCCCCCCTGTGTGGAGGCTCTGAGGGGTCAACACAATGTATACATTGTATACATTAGTATTATGCTCGCATTAGCTATTGGTAATAATTTTTTGTGTTATATTTTTATACCACACATAGGCCCCCATACTCGCCTGATACGGCCTTGGTTGCCCATGGGGTGCGTGGTCAGGTGGATGGTGACCCGGATTCTCCACACAGGGGGGGCTCCAGCAGGCCTAGGGGTGGCCCCATTGTACCCGAGGGGGACACGCGACCGCTGCATAATCTTTGGTATATACGATGTAAGTATTTTTCACTTTGCATGTATTTGTTGCAATGTATTGTTTATTATTAATAATAACAAATTCCATTTTGGATATATGTTTGTATATGTAACCCTGACATATGTGCATTTGTTTTCCATCAGACTGATAATTTCAGCTCCAGATGAAGCGCGGATTATACAAGCACGAAACTAGTTGAGCGAGAATTCATTCTTACTCATATTGTTGGGATCTACACTAGCGTAACCACATTTGACATTTGACCTAATGTCTGTATTACTCTATATCTCTCTGTATGCATTCTGATGTACCTTAGGTACTGGGTTGCGCTTGGGTATATATATCCCAGCAATTTGTATGCTATATCGTGGGTGACCCCCTTGGATCTTGGCTTTACTGGCCAGCACCCTTGGGGATCTTATTTTCTGATCCACTAGGGTCCTTTCAAACATATGATGTATGGTATATACATTTTAAAATATTTTTAGATGTCTTATGTCTTTTTGGGCACTTGGATGCCAGTATGTAACAAATAAAGCTTATAATCATTTTTTATCTAGCATGCCTTCAAAGTCCATTCTTTCAAAACTAGGTATTCATAGTCAATGTTCAATACAGGATGTGACATGCATGTATGTTTTTTACCACCACAGTTCCACCATGTGGTGGGTTTATTGCCTTAATTTCAAATTCCATTCAATTATCTGTTAAAAATAGTGCACGAGTGCACCAATGGACTTATACCATCACCAGTGACCCAGTCCGACCCTCGTGCCATCCTGCACTCCCGAGCCACCTGTCTACTCTACCAGGGGTTCCGGAGTCAGGGCCGTAAGGGAGGTTACCCACTGCATAAGTCAGACTCCTCCACCAGGTACGTAACACAGGCAGGCTTGTGTAGTATATAAAATGGCTAGAGTACAGGCTTGTGTAGTGTGTAGAAAAGCTAGGGTATACAGACAGGCTTGTGTAGTATATAGAAAGGCTAGAGTATACAGACAGGCTTGTGTAGTATATAGAAAGGTTAGGGTAGACGGGCAGGCTTGTGAAGTATATAGAAAGGCTAGGGTATACAGACAGGCTTGTGTAGTATATAGAAAGGCTAGGGTATACAGACAGGCTTGTGCAGTATATAGAAAGGCTAGGGTATACAGACAGGCTTGTGTAGTACATAGAAAGGCTAGGGTACAGAATACAGACTCACGTTACGCCACTCCTGTTAAGGACCTTGTGTGAGAAAGTTCCTCCTGACTCTCTCATATGGGCGGAGCAAGGAGGAGACTCACTCTCACACTGATCTCTGGGCTCTGGCTGTCACTGAAGTATAGGTGCAGACTCAGTGAGAGTGTGTCGGCTGTGTTGAACAGCGTTGTGTGAGCCCGTAACACTCTCACTGAGTCTGCACTAGATGTGGATCATTTAGGCAGCCCTGTTCTGCTACCCCTCTCAACTTGCCGCCTGGGACCATTGGACCCACTGGGACCCATGGTAGGGCCGGCCCTGACCCCAACAGTAAGCAGCTTGCCATGGGTCACCCAAGCTGAGCCTCGACTCCCTGTGTCTATTGAGACACGG
>BLSH010334866.1:79933-117093 GCA_018402905.1 Glandirana rugosa
CTCGTACCTACCTACCGACCCACTCGTACCGACCCACCCACTCGTACTTACATCCATGCTCACCCACCCAGCCATGCTCACCCAGCCATCCATCCATGCTCACCCACCCAGCCGTGCTCACCCAGCCATCCATCCATGCTCACCCAGACATCCATCCATGCACACCCACCCAGCCGTGCTCACCCATCCATCCATCCATGCTCACCCAGCCATCCATCTGTGCTCACCCAGCCACCCATCCGTGCTCACCCACCCATCCGTGCTCACCCACCCATCCGTTGCTCATCCATCCCCATCCATGGCTCATTTGTGCCTCATTCATGCTCATCCATACCACATCAGTTCTCATCCGTGACACATCCATGCCACTACAGTGCCCATCCGTGCCACTACAGTGCCCATTCGTGCCACTACAGTGCCCATCAAACCACTACACTGCCCATCCGTGCCACTACACTGCCCATCCATGCCACTACACTGCCCATCCATGCCACTACAGTGCCCACCTGTGCCACTACAGTGCCCATCCGTGCCATTCTACTGCTCATCCGTGCCAATACCCTGCCCATCTGTGCCACTACAGTGCCTATATATGCCACCACAGTGCCTCAAAATAGTGTAAAAGATGGTCAAATTAGATTCTAAATGTATGCCGCTAGAATACCTGACGGTGCTCCCTGCATGTTGGGCCTCTGTATGTGGTCCCGCTGTGTAAAAGTGTCACACATGTGGTATCGCCATACTCGGGAGAAGTAGCAGAATATATTTTAGGGTGTCATTTTTGCTGGGTACATGCTGTGTGTTAGAAATATTGTATAAATGGACAACTTTGTATAAAAAAAAAATGCGTTTTCATTTTCTTTCCACATTTTCCAAAAACTTGTGGAAAAAACGACACGTTCAAAAGACTCACTATGCCTCCTAGAATATACGTTGGGGTGTTTACTTTCCAAAATGGGGTAATTTTTTGGGCGTTTCCATTGGCCTGGTGCTCCAGGACCTTCAAAAATGCAAGAGGTAGTCAAGAAATTAGATGTGTAATTTATGCTCCTAGAACGCCTGACGTTGCTCCCTGCATGTTAGGTCTCTGTATGTGGCCAGGCTGTGTAAAAGTGTCACACATGTGGTATCGCCATACTCAGGAGGAGTAGTAGAATGTATTTTGGGGTGTAATTTGTGGTATGCATATGCTGGGTGTGAGAAATAACCTGTTAACATATGACAATTTTGGGGGGAAAAAAAAAAATAAAAAATTCATTTTGCAAAGAATTGTGGGAAAAAATTACAACTTCAAAAAATTCACCATGCCTCTTACTAAACACCTTGGAATGTCTACTTTCCAAGAAGGGGTAATTTGGGGGGTATTTGTACTTTCCTGGCTTGTTGGGGTCTCAGGAAATGAGATGGCCGTCAGTAAATCAAGTGTGATCAATATTCAGTGATTGGCACCATAGCTTGTAGACTCTATAACTTTCACAAAGACCAAATAATATACACTAATTTGTTTTTTTTTTACCAAAGATAGGTAGCAGTATAAATTTTGGCCAAAATTTATGAAGAAAAATTACTAATTTGTAAAATTTTATAGCAGAAACGAAGAAAAATTCATTTTTTTTACAAAATTTAATTTAAAATTTTAATTATAGCGCAAAAAATAAAAAACCCAGCGATGATTAAATACCACCAAAAGAAAGCTCTATTTGTGTGAAAAAAAGGACGCAAATTTCATATGGGTACAATGTTGCATGACTGAGTAATTGTCATTCAAAGTGTGAGAGCGCTGAAAGCTGAAAATTGGTCTGGTTGTTAAGGGGGTTTAAGTGCCCAGTTGTCAAGTGGTTAATTACACAGGTTCTGTGGCTGATTAAAGTGGTAATTAAACTCACTTGGTGCTATATCTGCATTAACCACTTACCAACCGGAAGGTTTTCCAGCTTTAGGACCAGAGCACTTTTTGCGATTCGGCGCTGCGTCGCTTTAACTGACAATTGCGCGGCCGTGCGACGTTGTACCCAAACAAAATTTGCGTCCTTTTTTCCCCACAATTAGAGCTTTCTTTTGGTGGTATTTGATCGCCTCTGCGTCATTTCTGTTTGCCGCTATAAACAAAAGAAGAGCGACCATTTTGCAAAAAAAAAAAACAAATTTCTTACTTTTTGCTAAAATTCAAATCCAAAAAAAATATATAAAAAAAAATTTTTTTTTGGCAGATTTATATAATTCCTCATATGTGTGATAAAAAAAATTGCAATCTGCGTTTATTGATTGGTTTGCGCAAAAGTGGCCGCGTTTACGGATGATGAGAATTCACTTCTGGGGTTTTTATTTTTTAAAAATTTTTTACTAGTAATGGCGGCGATCTGCGATTTTTAGCGGTAATGCGATATTTCAGCGGACATGTCGGACATTTTTGACACTTTTTTGGGACCAATGACATTTATTCAGCGATCAGAAATGTAAATGTCCACTGATTATTGTATAAATGTCATTGGCAGTGAAGGGGTTAACCTGCAGGGGGAGAGCTAGGGGTTAACTGTGTTCCCTGGGTGTGTTCTTACTGTGGGGGGGGTTGGGCTACCATGGGCATGAGTGATCTAACTGATCCCAGTGACAGGGATCAGTAGATCTCTCATGCCCCTACTAACAGAGCGGGGAACCGTCGTGTTTACATCGGCGGTTCCCCGTTCTTTCCCTGTGGCTGCTCATTGCGGCTCGCCGGCAGACATCGGGTCCGCCCGAGCCGCGGGCACACTCCTCAGGAGTGCGCGCGCCCCCTGGTGGCTGATTGCAGATCGCTGTCTATTTACGGCGACTCAGCTCAGCATCCCGACTGCCGCCGTGAAAACACGGCGCGCGGTCGGGAACTGGTTAAATTAGCCTCAAAACCTGTGTAATTCATATGTGTCCTGGATTAAAGGGATGATGTGGCAACCCTACCTGCCAGGCCATTGTCTTCTCCCGTCGCGGGGGGGGGGGGGGGGGTGCAGGGAATCAACCATCCCCACTGGGACTGTAGCAGCCTCTAGCGTTAATCGTGGGAGAATCCGGCAGGCTGGTTGTGCCCAACTTGGTACATTCAGCCTGCCTATTAACGGTTCGAATCTCGGCCGGTTCACACAAACTGAGTATGGCCCACCTAAGGATGAGCTCATTTAAGTTCGGACCAAACACTGTCCAAATGCTGAATATTTTGGCTGTTGAGTGTGGTCAAAAATGACAGATTCTGGCTGTCAATAGTTGCTAAGGAAACAGCGAATGCTTACACCTGCCGTGTCTTTACCAACCACTGACATATCCAGGCCCGTTCACTTACATAGCCAGGAATTCCTATACTATGTACCCAAAACTTAAAATCCCTCTTAAAATTCTTACCAGATTCAAAGGGTCTGGTATGCATTTTGGAAGGACCTCTGCACAAACATTTCTCATTTTTGCTGTAGAATGTGCTACAGCAAAAGCGACATTTACAAAGAAAAAAAATGATACAGTTTAAAAAACATGCCAGGAGGGAGATCTCATTTGACAGCAATTTGATGCTCTTTTTTCCTTTGTAAATGTCAGCGCTTTAAAAAAAAAATCACTGCTCCTGGCCGTATACAATTAAAAAAAAAATAAAAGTTTGTATTGGTACATGTTCCCCAGGGCAGTGCCCACCCACGTGTTATTCTTTTTACACTCCCTTGCCTATTATTAATTTGACAGATTCGGCTCTTAATGATTTCAATGGTGTTTGGGTTCGCCATCTGACTGACTCATCGTTATGACAGACTTTTGAAGTCACATTATGTTGCAAAGACTGCACAGAATGGCCAAGAAACAAGGATGATAAGGTATACTGCTACAGTTATTATTGTTTATTTTTATTTCATGGGGACAGTTTAATAACACTTTAACCACTTCAGAAACGGAAGGATTTACCCCGTTCCTGACCAGAGCACTTTGGCGATTAGGCACTGCGTCGTTTTAACAGACTATTGCGCCGTCGTGCGACGTTGTACCCAAACAAAATTAACATCCTTTTTTTCCCCACAAATAGAGCTTTCTTTTGGTGGTATTTGATCACCTCTGCGGTATTTATTTTTTGGGCTATAAACAAACAAAGAGCAACAAATTTGAAAAAAAAAACAAAATGTTTTACTTTTTGCTTTAATAAATATCCAAAAAATATATAAAAAAACAAATGTATTCATCAGCTTAGGCCAAAATGTATTCTTCTACATATTTTTGGTGAATAAAATCGCAAAAAGCGTTTACTGATTGGTTTGCGCAAAAGTTATCACGCCTACAAACTATGAGAATTGATTTATGGCATTTTTGTTATTTTTTTTTTTTTTTACTGGTAATGGCGGCGATCTACGATTTTTATCAGGACTGCGATATTGCGGCGGACAGATCGGAAACTTTTGACACTTTTTTGGGACCATTGACATTTATACAGCAATCAGATCTAAAAATAGCCACTGATTACTGTGTAAATGTCACTGGCAGGGAAGGGGTTAACACTAAGGGTGCAATCAAGGGTTTAAGTGTGTTCCCTCAGTGTGTTCTATCTGTGTGGGGGCTTGGCTGGCAGGGGCATGACAGATCTCACTGATCCCGATGACCCAGCGGTTCCCCATTATTCCTCTGTATTAGTAGATCGCGGGTCGCCGGCGGACATCGAGTCCACCCAACCTGCAGGCACACTGACACAGCATGCGGCGGGCACAAGAGTGCGCCAGCCCCCGCCCGTCCGCAAACTGCGGCTGCGCGAATTGCCTTTAATATACGGCGATTCGTGCAGCGCTGCCACTTTACAGCAGTAAAAGTACGCGAGGCGGTCGGGAAGCGGTTAATATGCTCTCAACTCTGTAATTATATAGGAGTTGGGGTGGAGGGGGCACTGGGGGCAGCTTATGTGTTTAAGCCCAGGTTCCCACTACTGCGATCTCAGATCACATGTGATGCGCACCCGCACCACAGGTGTCGATCACATGCGATCTCTGAGCAATGCGAGTTCAGCCATACAGTTGTATGGCTGACTTCGCATTAGAGTCTTTTTTCTCCCGCACTGGAATCGGATCTCATGTGTGTTCTCACCTATGCAATCTGATTCCTGTGCGAGTTCACAGTTTGCACTGCGATCTGTGAACAAATCTGGGGTATCTTTAACTTTTTAATGACGCCTGCAGAGGTTCACAGAGGGCAGTGTGAACTGCCTGCGGGAGATGCGATGCGGGAACCAGCACTGTAATCGCGCCAGTTCCCGCATCGCACAAGTGTGAACCAGGCTTATGCTGAACTCCAGGAATACAGCCACTATGCAGGTTTACTAGAGGTTAAGTTAAATTAAGTCCATCCCATCTTGTGAACCTATTTTCTTTTATTTAAAATTTACTTTTATTATTATAATATTGAGCACCAGGGGGCATAGCTATTGCTATGCTTCCAGGGCTTCAACACTGAACCTTCTGGTCTCAGCTCCTGCAGCTGCAGAATAGTATGTAACTGCCCCTCCCTTTCTTCTGGCCAATCACAGAGAATTTTTTATTATATGAACATATTCACAAAAGACTTACAAGAATGGACAGCAGTGGGGTGAGAGAGTTAGAGCTTCTGCTGTATGAGAAAACAGCATCTCACCTGTCAGAGTGCCGGGTGTATAGTGATAGCTGTACTCCCAGCGCTCAGTAATACATTGGACATAACCCACAGTAAGCCAGCACATTTTACAAAGTTGATATATTCCTTGAGTTTACCTTTAAGAATATGACACTCTCAGATAAGTCAATACTCAGAATTGTGACATGGATATCTTTGATTAGGACTCTCAAGTTTCTGAAGAAGACACTTCTGTAAATAGGCACATTACAGATTGCCAACCGTTGTATAATTGGCAAGGAAGAAAGTAGTGACAGGGTCTCTGGGCTCCATTCACAGACCCAGATTGCAAGTGGTATGTAGGTGTCCAGACACACTTTCCCTAAATACCGCATGTGATCCTGAAACTGCCAATTTACTATACCAATGCTGAAAACGATTGGTATATACCACATGAGCAGGCTTTAAACTCACAGAAGGAAAGGAAATAATTAAATGCATGCCGTAATTAAGTAGTGATCAAGGCATGCAATATTTGGGGAATATGTACTGGATGTTAAGGAGCGGGCGGCTGCCGGCGTCCTTAACAACCTGTAAACAACATGTTGTTAAGGAGCGGGTGACCGCTGCGTCCTTAACAACCATGACAGTTACTGGTTGCTAAGGATGCTGGTGGCCGCCCACTTAACAATGCGGTATTTACTACAGTAAATAAATACGCCGGCTACCGCCAAGCATTACGTAACCACATGTTTTCACTACTAAAATACCCAGCAGCTTAGCCTGTTCAGTGCCCATAAATGCAGCCTGTTCAGTGCCCAGCGGCTCAGCCTGTTCAATGCCCAGCAGCTCAGTCTGTTCAGTGCTCAGCAGCTCAGCCTGTTCAGTGCCCAGCAGCTCAGCCTGATCAGTGTCCATTAATGCAGCCTGTTCAGTGCCCAGAAGCTCAGCCTGTTCAGTGCCCAGCAGCACAGCCTGTTCAGTGCCCAGCAGCTCAAACTATTTAGTGCCCATTAATGCAGCCTGTTCAGTGCCCAGCAGCTCAGCCTGTTCAATGCCCAGGAGCTCAGCTTGTTCAGTGCCCAGTAGCTCAGCGTATTTAGTGCCCATAAATGCAGCCTGTTTAGTGCCCAGCAGCTCAGCCTGTTTAGTGCCCAGCAGCTCAGCCTGTTCAGTGCCCAGCAGCTCAGCCTATTCAGTGCCCATCAAAGCATGCCTGTGTAGTGCCCAGCAGCTCAGCCTGATCAGTGCCCAGCAGCTCAGCTTGTTCAGTGCCCATCAATGCAGCCTGTTCAGTGCCCATCAATGCAGCCTGTTCAGTGCCCAGCAGCTCAGCCTGTTCAGTGGCCAGCAGCTCAGCCTGTTTAGTGCCCATCAATACAGCCTGTTTAGTGCCCAGCAGCTCAGTCTGATCAGTGCCCATTAATGCAGCATGTTCAGTGCCCAGCAAGTCAGCCTGTTTAGTGTCTGGCAGCTCTCTCCCACCCCCTCTGCCTCTCACCCACCCCACTCTCTCTCTCCCAACCCCCTCTGCCTCTCACCCACCCCACCCCTTAGATCTCAGGGCTTCATGCTGGGACTTGTAGTCCTTCAATTTTGGAGGAAGTCACATCCTTAGATCTGAGGAGTTCATTATGGAACTTGTAGTCCTTTATTTTTGGGGGTGACCTCCCCAAAAGTGAAAGACTACAGGTGCCAGCATGAGCCCCTCAGAGCTGAAGATGTGACACTCCCCCCTACCCCAATGGAGGGAATGGAGGGGTTAGGAATCAGGTAGGTAAGTGTAGTGGTCAGTATAGGAATCAGGTAAGTCACTGTAGGGATTAAATAGGTTAGTGTAGTAGACAGGTAGGTCAGTGTAATGGTCAGTGTAGGAATCAGGAAGGACAGTGTAGGAATCAGGTAGGCCAGTGCCGTGGTATGTGTGTATATGTGTGTATGTGTACATATATATATATATATACTACTTTTGGTCCCTGTCCCCCCCATGTCCCCCCCCCCAAATATGAAATCTGGAGACGCCACTGGCTCCTATATATCCCAAAAGACACCAGGGGCAGGTTCCATGTCATTCTTGCCTTGTTGAGAATGGAAGCAAGAAGTGGGGGCTAGAACATAAAGTAAACAATGATAAATAAAGAAAACAAAATAGAAAAAGTTGGCTTTTTTATACAAAGGGGGCTATAATAGTGTTAAGTCTGCTTTAAGAAGCCCGTTAAGAAAAAGCTGTTTACTTTTCTAAGCTGCAACTCACTATACGATCACTTTAACTATTCTGTCAAAGGTACCGGTAGTGTTAAACCCTAGTAATTAGTCAAGAGTCTGAGGAGTGTATGGTGACCCTTTGTAATGTCCTTCACTGTATGAAAAAGTTGTGTTCCCATGACAGCAGCACACACACTGCCCACAACGGTTTTCTGTTTGACAAGACTAGCAACGAGGGATTTGGCTCACTAGAAACAGCTGGCAAGTTAATGCGGTGTGTGATCAAGCTCATCTCTTTCTCAAATCAATAAGCAAACCGGAATTTCACTGCTGGCTGTAGCTTGAAGTGATAACACATCTTTGATTCACTCACTTCAAAATATAGCATTAAAATGCATTAAATTTTCTTGTTCAATATTTTTATTAAAGTTTAAAAGGAACATAGAAACAGTAAATAAGTCACAGGATGAATATAGGACAAGCATTTTAAGCGGATGACAATAGGTTATAGGTTACATGTAGTACAAAGTAGGTATGCCCGATATATCAGGATGAGATGCAGGTCCATCCAGAGAGGAGAGAAATATTATGGGTTCAATGAGGTCTATGCCCTGGGGCACCCCATGGGGACTTGCTGTGCCCAGAGGGCCGGACCTCACATTTTTACTTTCGTTCAGCTCGAGATGGAGGGCGAATAAGTGATCAGGATCCATACCAGGTTGGGGAGTTGTTTACGAGGTGGTCTTAGGGTTTAGCAAGTTCACTATAGGAAGTACAGGGGGGTCCGATATGGATGCCACTCACACCATATGTGATTAACCATACTAAGTATTAACAGAGGAACTATAGGTGAACACATTCTATTTAGTGACAGTGCACAAGGATATCAAATGATTCCTAAAGATGGAGCAGAAGAGTAGAGAAAGAGAGCATAGAGATGGATAGAAAGGGGAGGTATTGAAAGCAGAAGTGTTTGGATCAGTGAAGTGGAGGCAGCAGGCTTCGGACTGGGCAGGAGGCATTTTCAATATCACCATGGCAATAGTAGGGTTTAGTCAAAGTCTGGGGGTGGATTGTGTTTAATCCATGGGTGCCACTTTGTTTCAAACCTACGAATTTTATTGGTTTCAATAGCTAGCATTTTAGAGTGGATCATCATCTTATACATCCTTCCTCTAGTTTCAGGGAGTATCAGGGAGGGGGATTTCCTGGCCTTCGCAATTGTTTGTTTGGCTGCGGTGGTAAGGTGCATTAGCAACTGGAGTTGAAGGCGTGAAAGCCCATCCGGCTTTAGATTTAACAGGGCAGTAGTGGGGTCCATAGGAATTGTGAATTCAAATGTTTTAGATAAGAGATCAAACATTTTCTGCCAGAAATCTTGGGCTATGGGGCAGCTCCACCAAATGTGGTAAAATGTGCCTAGTTCATTGCGCCGAGCATGTGGGGGCGAATTTAGCTATCCTGGCAGGCACTAAGTACCAGCGTGAGAGAACTTTAAAATTGGTCTCGATTGCCAGGATATTAGGTGAAGCAGAAGTGGTGGCAGCCCAGATGCTGGACCATTCTGCACTGTCTAATGTGCGTCCTATGTCTTGCTCCCACTTAGTGGTGTAGGAAGGTGGTTAGCCGTTAGGTGTGTCCATTAGTTGGTGGTATAGCGTAGAGATGATGCCCCTGGTGTGCGGGTCGTTTTTACAGTATTTTTAAAATTTTGAGAATTGAGTGAGTGGTGAGCCTGTTTTAAGGAGAGGAGTATAGAAATTCTGAATTTGCATGTACCGAAATATTTCAGACTTGGGAAGATTATGGGTGTCACATAATGTGGTGAATGGAAGTAGGGATGTATTTGAGGTCAGCTTGTACAAGCGGAAAAGGTCTGCTGAGAGCCAGGCCCGAAAAGAGGTAGGGGATTCCCATGCGGGGCGATAGGCTGGGTTCTTCAGGAAGGACAATAGGGGATTGTGCGGGGATTGTAAATTGTGTGTTACCTTAAGTTTATCCCAGATATTAAGGGAGTGTTTAGTGATGGGGTTGCCTACAGTTTTATGATCCGCTGGGTGTAACCACAACAAATTGGCCACTGATATGGGATCCGTCTTGACCGATTCTATAGCCACCCATAGCGGTGCTTCTTTAGTGGCATGGTACTTAGTTGCGATAACTGTGCTGCATGATAGTATGAGCGGTAGCTGGGTACCCTGAGCCCCCCACCCCAATCGAGAGTCAATTTAGGAACTCTAGGCCTAGTATAACCCTAAATGTATGATAGGACCTTGCACTGAAGTAAACATAAGAAATATGATGGTAGGGGAATAGGGAGGACCCTAAATAGGTATAGGATTTTTGGCAGAATTGCCATTTTGATGACATTGATTCTGCCTAGCCAGGAGATAGGTAGTGACGCCCACTGGGACAAAAGATGAGAAACTTTTTTAAGGAGGGGGAGATAATTGGCTGCAAACAAAGAGGGGGTGGTAGCTGTGAGCTTAATTCCCAGATATGAAAGATGATGGGACTCCCACTGGAAGGGCAGAGAAGCCTGTGCTCACTGAAGTTCCATAGGGGGCAGGGAGATGTTTAATAGTTGGGATTTATGTGTTACAGAGGAACAAATAGTAATTTCCTGCGCTAGAGGACCTTCAGGATAACAGGTAACCGGAACAGGTAGGAGACCAGATGTGTGCGGCCCCCTCGGACGGGGTAATCCGAAAATGATTAAAAAACAAAACAAAAGGAAGGCGCACACACCTAGTGCATTATCATAAAAAGTTTTAATGGAAATAAAAAAGTTAAAAATGTATTCTCGCAAAATGGCGTCACAAAGCCATGACAAGACGATACAAATGGATAAAAAAGGCACAAGGTGGGGTATCAGCTGACGCGTTTCGGGGGTGCACCCACTTCCTCAGAGCTGTGGGATTTATGTGTATCAATATGTAGGCCTGAGACGCTTGCAAATTCTTTTAGGAGGGAGAGGAGATCCGGGGCTGAAATGTGTGGTGAGGATATCATCCGCGAAGAGACTGATTTTATGATGAATGCCGCCGTGTTCTATACCCTTGATGTCAGGATGCGAGCGGACGAGTTGAGCTAAAGGCTCAATAAGGAGAGCAAACAGTAGCGGGATAGTGGGCATCCCTGCCTAGTCCGGCTTTGAATGTTGAACATTGTTGATTTATAGCTGCAATATTTCACATACGCTCTGGGTTTTGTATAAAGAGATGAGATCCATGTCAGGAAATGAGTACCCATACCCCAGCGCTGAAGGAAATAGTTCATATAGGTCCAAGAGACTGTGTCGAATGCTTTCCTGACATCAAGGGACAGAAGACAAGCGGGCATTCTTCTAGATCTTGTGATGTGTGAAAGAAGCAGCGTTCGCCGAATATTATCCCCAGCTTGACTTATAGGAATGAATCCGGTTTGGTCACGATGGACCAACTCGCCTATTATGTTAGCCTTGTGGCTAAGACTTTTGCCAATAGTTTTGCGTCGAGATTGAGGAAAGAGATTGGCCGGTAGTTTGACCAAGAGGAATGGTCCGAGTTTGGCTTGGGTATCATAGCGATAGTGGCTGTCAGCGTCTCAGGCCCAAATGTGCACCCTCTTAAGAGCGCATTAAAGGCGTCAACGAGCATAGGTGTCAGGATGGGTGAGAATTGCTTATAGTAGTTGGCAGAAAAGCCGTCAGGACCTGATCTTTTATGGGGTTTTAGTTGTTTAATAGCCTGTGCTATCTCTATTTCTGTTATAGGGGAATCTAGTGTTTCCTGTTGGGTTTGGCTTAAGGTTGGAAGGGATATGCGTGAGAACATTCTATCTAATTGGACAGTGTCTGGGACTGCGGTGTTGGAGTATAGTTGGGAGAGTTTGGAGCGAAATACTTCTAGTATTTTAACTGGATTACTTGTGTAGGTATGGTTGCCGGTTTTAAGGCGTATGGCAGAGGGAGAGTTATTGGTTGCTTTTAGGGCACGTGCCATTAGCGTATCAGGCTTATTGGCTTTAGTGTATAGTTTGTGGTGATATTTGCGTATTGATTTTTCTGCGGAATCGGTGATGAACATATCAAGATCAACTTTGGCTTTGTCCAGTCTCAGCTTATTAGTAGGGTTAGGGGTGGCTTGGAATGCTTTGTGACTGGCAGAGAATTCCGCCTCTAATTTTTATATAAGGTTTTGCGTTCTTTCTTGAGGATAGTAGCCTGCTGGATTAATTTTCCCCGTATAACGGGTTTGTGAGCCTTAGATGATTTTAGAACACTGATATGGCTCCCTCCGGCTGAAATAGACTTTTCACACACAGTTTTAAGATGATTTTACAACACTGATATGGCTCCCTCCGGCTGAAATAGACTTTTCACATACAGTTTTAAGATGATTTTACAACACTGATATGGCTCCCTCCGGCTGAAATAGACTTTTCACACACAGTTTTAAGATGATTTTACAACACTGATATGGCTCCCTCTGGCTGAAATAGACTTTTCACACACACTTTGATGATGATTTTATAACAGTAATCTTTCCCTTAAAGCAACAGCTGGAACCTTTCCCTGTACAAGTTGGAGATGATTTTATGAGAATAATCTCTCCCTTAAAGCAACAGACTCTACCTAGTCAAGTCAGATCGTTCTGTGCAGCAGGATGAGGTGTGACATCTGTCCCTCAAAGCACCAGTACTAGTATCTCTCCCTAGTCCACAATCAGATCATTCAGTAATGCAGTATGAGATGTTCAGCAATCTTTCCCTCACAGAGCCAGCAGCATCCTCTCCCTAAACTACCCTGAGAGCATATGACATGCAGCACGGTGACTCCAGCCCCGTATAGAGGCGGGGTCACATGGTGCACTGGCCAATCACAGCCATGCCATTAGTAGGCATGGCTGTGATGGCTTCTAGGGAAAAACAGTGAAACACTTGTTGACTGGCTGCCCTTGGCAGCTTTTCAACACGTGTAATAAAATACCAGAACCCCAGACCCAAACCCAGACTTTTTTTGAAAAGTCTGGGTTCGGGTCCGAATCCCGGACACCCAAAAGTACGGTACGGACCCGAACTTTACAGTTCGGGTTCGCTCAACTCTAGTAGCTAGTACAAATGGTTCGGTGCAATGGAAGGCTATGAGTGTGCCTCTGACTTTGGAGTTGGCCGATGCCGTGTAAAACTGGGGGTATGCTTGACTAAGAAATTTTGGGGTGTGGGATTGGGAAAAATGGGTCTCCTGTAAACAGGCAATATGGATTTTGGTGGCGGCAAGAGCTCGGAGAGTTTTTGGTCCGTTTGTGTGGTATATTAAATCCCTGGACATGGGGGGAGCAAATGTTTAAGGGGGTCATGGTGATAATGAGAGTAAAATTGTACTGTACCTGTCCCGCCAGTCCGTCGCCACCACTGTCACCGATCCAAAGGGAAGAGAATAGAGACTTAAGAGACAGTAAAGAAGAAGAGAAGAGAGTACATTAAACTCATATATAATATTCTGAGTGATTAACGGGTTAAACGATAAACAATGGGGAGAGCGTGCTAGGGGCTGGTCAAGCCAACCCCTAGAGGCTCTGCCTTTGCGTCTGGAAGCCTACATTATAATATGGGGTTCTGGAGGCAGTCAATGGGGGGAGCAAGTATATCCTGCGGGTGAACAGCTCCACAAATAGTAGAACACTATAGAGAACTTTAACAAAATAACCAAGGGTCTCCTGGGAAATTAGGCAGTATCTAAGGGTGAATCATTAAAGATCTGTCTTGAGTCATTATGAATCTCACATACAGAGCAGACAGTCGTCTGGCGTGTGGCCAGCAAGGTGACTTCCAATAGGGGTTAACTGCATAGTTCAATGTGGGAATAATTTTATTCCAGGTGGTTCAATAGGTGTACCAGGCGTCCTCCAGTGGAATCAGGGTGGAGGAAAAAAGAAAAGTGGGGTGCTGTAATTAGGGTTCACAGGATGTGTCAGTCCATTGAATCCTCTGTGGTTGCAGCTAGAAGTTCAATGCGGCCACGTTTGTATTGGGCTGAGTGAGAGTCTCCTGCGGTCGCTGCAAGGGGGTCCTTCCTTGGGGACCTGGATGCTGAACGCCTGCGGGAGTGTTCTTTGGTGGGGCTACGCTCCATAAGGCCCAGCTCTTGCAGTGTGTCCCAGAGCTCATTTGCAGTGCAGCATACATACTTCGTTTCTAGATGTGTAAAGCGCACAGAAAAGTGAAATCCCCAATAGTATGAGATTTGATGTTGTTGTAGGGTTTGGAGCAGGGGTTTCAAGGTTCGCCTTTTGGCGATGGTGATAGGCAAGAGGTCGACGAACAGTTGGTAGTTGTGGCCTTGGAAGGAGAGGGTATGTTTGCCCCTAGCTGCTGCGAGTAGTTGCTCTTTCGTGCGATAATAAGGAAATTTTGCTATAATGTCCCGAGGAGGGCCGTTGTCTTTGCAGGGGGCTAGAGCTCTGTGCACTCTATCCATCTCCAGTCTTTCTACTGGGATGCCCGGTTGCAGCTTTTGAAATCCGGGCTATCATAGTAGCCTGTAAGTCTATTACAGTTTCCGGTATCCCCCTAATCCTCAAGTTGGAACGGCGGGCCCTATTCTCATAATCTTCCAAACGGGCTTGTAGGGTTATATTTTCCTCTTTAATATTCTTGATCTCCGTGAGGCCTTGTTGTGTGGTGCATTCTAAGTCGTCCACCCTCACCTCCAGCTCCGCTGTCCTCCTCCCCAGTTCCCTGATCTCCTTTGTCAATTGATCAGTGATTTGATCCGAGGTTTGTTTCAGGGCCTTCTGAAGCATTGCTTCAAACTTTGTAAAAACATCGCGCTGTGTCTCAGTCTGTGTGCTCCAGTCATCTGGGTCAGACCCACCATGTTGCGGGCACTGGGAGCGGTGCTGCTGCTGCTGCTGTGATGAGCGCGGCGATCGTGGTGATCCAGCCTGTGAGAGAGGCGCCGGCGCCATCTTGGAAGTAGGCCACGCCAGGGCATCCCGTATGTTTTTGGACCGAAATCTCGGTTTGGTGCCGACCAGGACCATGGGTGCCGGCCTGGGGTGACTGCCCAAGCTGTGCTGGTGCGGGTGTTGTGTTTCATGGAGCCCATACTACACTGTGTCCGGTGGCAGTGTCCACTCAGGAACGGAGCTCTTCGCTGGCACGTCTGCTTGCATCGGCTCCGCGCATGCGCCCCCAAATGCATTCAATTTTAAGAAAAAACAATTTTCTTTTTTTTTTTTAGCGGATGAGCCTTTGCTAAAACCACCTATTAAAGCCTGTGTTAGAGCAAAAAAAGCTATTCTCCAGTTTTTACTAACTCTACATTAACCCATAGCAGCCTACTCATTTTCTTAAGATCTCTTCAGGTGGTATTCAAATTGTCTAAATCCACCACGCTATAACGCAATGCAGTGCATCACGCATGTTTTTTGTGCATTAACCTTTTCGCTGCCAGAGCTGTTTTTGCGGTTTTTTGCACATGTATAAAAAAATCATTGTCGACCTGCAGATTACATAAAACCTCCAAACGTTATATATTTTCTGAAAGTTCTGGCAACTCCCACATGTAAAAAATACAATGTCCTATAATACCCTTTGATGTTGATTTACATCTCCAATATTACCAATTGTTATACTTATTGTTGTACCTGAACAGACAGTCACATGTTGTGACATATATTATACTGATGTGTGTGTCTACCTGTTTGATTGTTAAAACCACCAAAACTCAATAAAAATTATTGACATATATTTTCTGAAAGCAGACACCCTAGAGCAGTGGTTCTCAACTCCTGTCCTCGGGACCCACTAATAGGCCAGGTTTGCAGGATAACTGAAATACATCACAGGTGATATCATCTGCTTCTCAGTGATTGCAGTATTCTAGCCTGCATCTCCCCAAGGTAATACTTAAAATTTGGCCTGTTGGTGGGTCCTGAGGACAGGAGTTGAGAACCACTGCCCTAGAGAATAAAATAGTGGTAGTTCCAATTTTTTATGTCACGCGTCATTAATGCAAAGGTCTAGGCAACACAAAATTTCAGTGTCAAAAAGACACTAAAGTGAATTTCAGGGTAAATAAACACAATAAACTACCCGCATTTTTGGTAAAATATAATAGACGAGGTTGCGCCCAGTAAATAGATACCCAACATGTCCAACCTTAAATTTATGTGCGCCCGTGAAATGGCGACAAACTTCAGTACCCTATACTTTCTATAGGCGACGCATCAGAAGCCCCCTATAGGTATCAGTTTAGAGTTATGGAGGGGGTCTTGTGTTAGAATTATTGCTCTCCCTCTGTTGTGTGTGGCGATATGTAACATGTGTATCACAATCGTCATGTTCACGGGTAGGCACCCCCGGCGCATGCGTTTACATTCGTATGAGCGTATATATAGGGGTGGGAGGGCCTCAAAATAATTTTTGGGGGGTTTTATGTGCTTGGATGTAACTTTATTTTTTGGCAAAAAAGAAAATACTTTTTTTTTTTAATTTAACTTTTTTTTTCATTACATAGGAGACAAAAAGTCCCCTATGTGATGTTTTTAGGTGACAGGTGTTGAAAGAAGCAACAACAAGTAGCTTTCTATACTATGAACTAAATACTGTATGCATTATACCTATCTATGCAGCAGGTGGCGCTGCAGTATTATAGTGTGTTATCTATGGTAAGGTAATCAGAGGTAGTACCATCCTTATTGTGTGATATGCACTTGTTTGTATCTAGTTCCTGTTCATGTTTCTCATGCTGTAATCCATGATAAAAACATCCTCCATGAAAGTAAAGTATTCTCTGCATACAACAAGCTTACAAGCGCTTGATTAAATAACCTGCTAATAGGTTATGGGTTCCAGGCACCCAGGCATTGGAGAGGATATCCCAGGCACCTAGCAGCACCCAGAGGCACTGGAAAGAGAATTCTGCAGCTCAGTGAGTACAGTAAGGCTGTGAGTACTGTATGCAAAATGGCAAGCAGTTCAGATGTAAAGTTTGCAATTGCAAAGCTGAACAATGCCAATTACCAGCTGTGGAAATTCAAGCTACAAATGCTTTTTAGCAAGGATGACTTGTGGCAAGTGGTGAATACAGACAGACCCACAAATGGAGAGACGGAGGACTGGGACAGGAAAGATAGGCAGGCAATAGCAATTATAAGCTTACTAGTGGGAGATGACCAGATTATCCACATAAGAAAGGAGAAAATGGCCAAAGTATGTGGAATTCATTACAAAAACTGCATGAGTGTTCAAGTCTAAACAGCAAGTTATTTCTGCTAAGAAAAATGTATAAAATGAGACCAGAAGAAGACCAGCAAATGTGTGACCACATGAATGCTATGCTAGAGATTATAGAGCAGCTACATTCCACCAGAGAGGACATAAAAGATAACCATATTGTTGCCCTGCTCCTCTGTAGCCTTCCAGAGACATATACTGCTCTTATTAACACTTTAGAAACCAGACCCGAGCAGGAACTGACACTGGAATATGTCAAAGGGAAATTAATTGATTAAATGAAGCTCTTAAGATGTACAAAGGCACAAAGCACAACAAAGAAAGCAGAGCCTGTTTTTGCTGTAACAGGACCGGTCACTTAAAAAAGGACTGTTCTATCTGGAAAGGCAAGCAGCAGAAGCTAGAGCTGTCCACAAAAGAAAGAATCAAAGCAGCCACAAAGGAAACTGCAGACACATCATGGAGTGGCAACTTTAAAGTGACACAAAGCAACAAGCCACGCAGCTGGTGCAAAGACTCAGGTGCGACAAGCCACATGACTAGTGATGCGGCCTTCTTCACAAACATTGATTACAGTGCAAAAGACAACGTTTTCCTAGCAAACGGGAAAAGCATCACTGCCGAAGGTAAAGGTTAGTGTTTTCTGAACTGCATTACACCACAAGGCAAGCAGAGTACCTTTGTAAAGAAAGAGAAAGTGCTGTATGTTCCAGAACTAGAAGGCAGCCTTCTGTCACTGAAAAGTCCTGCGAACAATGGTCTCACAGTTAAGTTCCAGGGTGAAGAATGCACAATTCCCAATAATAAGCAATGCCTCGCAAAGGGAAAATTGGAGATTCAACTATACAGGCTCATCACCACAGAGCAGCAAGTCGATATAGTCTCTAATGACCTACAAAGCAAATGTATTCACTTATGGCAGAGACGGCTGGGACACAGAAGTCAAGAAGCTACATAGGACATTATAAAGACAGGCTTAGCAGAAGATTTGACTATAGCACCTTGCAAAGTGCTCATGAAATGCAAGTGCTGTATAAAAGCAAAAGCCACATGAGCTCCCCTTGCACAGGCATCTCAAATAAAAACTACCCACCCCTTGCAGCTCATACACAGTGACGTATGCGGTCCAGTGAACACTCCGTCAGGGGGGAACAGATATCTACTGACATTCACTGATGATTATTTCAGGTACACAACTGCTGATGAAACACAAGAATGAAACATCAGAGAGACTTCAAGCGTTCGTTGCCATGTCTAGAAACAAATCCCAACGCAAACCAGGAATAATACACACCGACAATGGGGGAGAATACATAAGCAAAGAAGTGGCCTCATACCTGAAGAGACAAGCAAGGAGACAACCTTGTGTGTAAACTTCAGAAGAGTATCTACGGTCTTAAACAATCTGCAAGGATGTGGAATGAGAAAGTAAATAAAGTGCTTTACTTCATAAGAAGGGATTCTCAAGAAGTAAAGTAGACCCCTGTCTCTACTCCAAGAATCAAGAAGACAGATGGATATACATCCTTATCTATGTTGATGACATTAAAACTTGTTTTGAACAAGAAGGTGATTACAATAAAATAGTTGACAAGCTGAAAGGAAAATTTTAAATCAAAGAGCTAGGGAACATTAGCTACTATCTAGGAATCCAAGTGTAATTGCGCAAGAAACACTGCAATAACTCATTATTACATAACCCGTTATTGCAGTGTTTCTTGCGCAATTACACTTCACTATTTAATTGTTGTATAATTTTGCTATATGCTATTGTTTTTGATGTTTATGTGGTGTAGGAGGTTAACTGCCTTTTTGCCTTTTTCATTCTAAATTTTTGTATTTATATTTATAATAAACATACAATAATTGAGATATATGTCTCGTTCCTTGGTCTTCTTTAATATACCCTGGTGGCTATCAGTGGTACTGTTGTGTACAGCCCTACGTGCTGTACATTCATTTGTTTTGAGGGTCTAAAAGACCTTGCAAGTCTCCCCTGTCCTCCACTGAATGTTTTGCAATGCAGATCGCTATGCAAAACAGCTTTTCCTGGCTAAGCTAGCCAGGGACACGGAGAGCTTGACCCGAAAGTGACCTCAGGGACGTCGCTTTCCAGGTCACAAGGAGAAGGGGAGGAGAATGGACGTGTGTCCGCTCTTCTACTTCCCCTCCAGCCGCCAGCACCTGCCATCTCACACCTGGGTCCACAGATGGGCAAGCATTATATATTGTAGCTAACCAGACATTGGATGTGGTAGTTTTCTTTTGTTTTCAAGCTTTTATTCTTTTACGCTCATGTGATAATTTGTAATCGGTGATTGGTGATCAGTAATGTGCCTCCTGTCTTAGGCCCCTTTCACACGGTGCCTCTGCTCTGCGGGATCTGCTTGCTCAGTGGGGGATCACTCCGCTGATCCCCGCTGAGCAGGTGGACGACAGGTCTGTCACCACTTACTGAGCAGAGCGGAGATGGACAGGGTCCCACTCTCCTCCATTTGGAGATCGGATTAAAATGGACCGCTTGTCCTTTTTCATCTGATCCAATCCGATCCACCAGACGGATGGAAAATAGGAGGCCTTAGGCTCGGTTCACACCTATGCATTTTTTGGTTAATTTAACATGGTTCAATATGGGACGCGTTCACATCTATACTTTTTTCAGCCACTGCGTTTTCAGAAAGGGTCAGGGACTTTTTTAAATGCAACACGGTGCTTTTTCTGCTTTTTTGGTTCAATACACTTCAATGGTGAAGCCGCAGAAAACCATGTAGTGCGTTTTTGCTTCAATTTTGTTGTGATTGTGCCTCAATTTGCATTTTTTAATCTGCCCAAAAACAAATTGGCCAAAAACCCCCCCATAAAGAATGCAAAGCGCAAATCATAGTAAAACTACATGTGCAAAAACACAAAACGCACAGCAAAAAGCACTGCAGAAATGATCAAAAGCAAACTGCATAGGGGTGAACCAAAGCTAAGGGTGAATGCACACACTATATACAGTATATGGGGGAGCAATGTAGCCCCCTTGGACAGCAGCATTATCAATCAGTGGAAAGGCGAGTGTTAAATAGACTAGTATATTTAGATGGATTAAATAGTGTTATTAAAGGTTATACATAAATGAATAAAGCTGATTATTGTAAGCACAGCTGTCAGTGTTAAATGGTTTGTCTCAACCTTCTAACTTCCACTTTTGCTGGCCAGATCCATCGGTGATCAATTATGTTACAGAGGGACTGCTGTGTTAATGCCAGCAGCAGACTCGATCATATATGCCATTGTTAATTGTGGCCATAGTGTCACTTTAAGGCACGATGCATTAGGCAACTGATACAAAAGAAATGGGCTGTCAAAGCATGAAGGAATACAGTACAGTATGTCCTGCATCTGGGTTTTGCAGTGTTATAATGCAGGTGCAATGCAGCCCACTGTGGATATGTGTTGGGGTGCAGTAAACTTTACAGTGCACTACCATGTGTTACATAGTTGCCAACATTGCACTGGGAACAAGATTAGAGATTTTTTGGAAAAATTCTGGTGTCACTTTGACTTTGGATAGCAGTAACGGGTGCGGAAAAATTGGGCTTTGGGTGTCGGTGGTGCCTTCACACCATAACCCTATAGAGGTGCTCTTCACGATGGCAAGAATTGGCCTTTCTGTAAAAAAATTGCAATAGTATGTACCTGTCAAACAGGTGCAGAAAAATTGGTCTTTGGGTGCCGGTGGCGCCTTCCCACCGTAACCCTATAGCGGTACTCTTAATGAAGGCAAGAATTGGTCTTGCTGTAAAAAATTGCAATGATATGCACCTGTCAAACAGGTGCAGAAAAATTACTCTTTGAGTGTCAGTGGCACCTTCCCACCTTAACCCTCTAGAGGTATTCTTGATGAAAGCAAGAATTGGCCTTGTAAAAAATTGCAATGATGTACACCTGTCAAACAGGTGTAGAAAAATTACTCTTTGGATGTCGGTGGTGCCTTCCCACCTTAACCCTATAGAGGTACTCTTGATGAAGGCAAAAAAAATTGCAATGATATGCACCTGTCAAACAGGTGCTGAAAAATTGGTCTTTGGGTGTTAATTGTGCCCATGAAACCTATACCAAAAACATTCTTCCAGATGAAATGATTGAACACCCTCAAAGCTAGGCAGCCTCGAAGTCCTGCAGAGATTCCACATCCCATAAACACGTAATCAGTGACATCGGAATCAGGGGCTTCATAGCTGGTAATCCAGGACTGACTAATTTTGAAAAGTCAAACGGTCCGTCTGTGGACAGACGCGTTCTATGGTCAGTAGTGAAACCTCCTGCAGCACTGAATGCCCATTCTGAAAGCACGCTGGATGAAGGGCAGCCCAACAACTCAATAGCATACTGGGCAAGTTCTGGCCAGTGGTTTATTCTCATGGCCCAGTAAGTCAGTGGCTTTCCACGACACTGTAACCTACTGGAGTCAGGAAAAACGTTCAATAAAAACCTCTTTAACGTGTCCTCAAGAGATTTAAGATATCTTCTGCACTCTCTGTGGGGACCGGATGAGTTCTGAGACCTTCCCCTTATAACGATGGTCAAGGAGGGTTGCCAACCAGTAATGATCCTTCTCCTTTATGCCAAGGCTTGAGAAGCAGACTCCTTGGGGTCACTCAGGATGACAGCATCTGGAACTTCCTCCTTCCAGTCACGTACTACTCCTAAGGGTCCTGGGGTTGGAAAGCCATCGCTTACAGATTAATGCATGTCTTCCTCTTCCTTCTTCAAAGCCTACGAAACTGCCAGAATCCTCCTTCTCATTCTCCTCCCCTCTCTCCTGTGTGTTCTGTGACATAGGAATGATGGTGTCTGGATAAAGTGGACCTTGAGAGGAAAAGAAGTCCTCCTCTACCTCCTGCTGCTCTGCCTCCAGTGCCCTGTTTATAATGCCACACAGAGTCTTCTCCAGCAGGTACACAACAGGGATTGTGTCACTGATGCATCCACTGTCACGGCTCACCATCCTTGTGTCCTCTTCAAATGGTGACAGTACAGTGCATGCATCCTTAATGATCAGCCAAGTCGTTGTGCCGTAATCGCACAGGTACTGGTTGATGGCCCTCTGCTACATGTATAGCCGCTGAAGCATTACCAAAGTCGAGTTCCACCTGGTGGGCATGTCACAAATCAGGCAGTATACGGGCAGGTGTAATTCCCGCTGAATTTCAGCCAATTTCAGCCAACCAAGCACTGGCTGTGTATGACCGCCTGAGATGGCTACAGACTCTTCTGGCCAGCTTTAGCACATCTTCCATCCCCTGGGTACGTATTTAGGAAACGTTGCACCACCAAACTGAGGACATGTGCCAGGCATGGCACATGTGTCAACTTTCCCTGTCTTAGGGGCGGACAGGTTTGAGCCATTATCGCACACCACCATTCCTGGCTCCAGCTGGCATGGTGTTAACCACCTCTGGGCCTGTCCCTGCAGAGCTGCAAGAATCTCTGCTCCGGTGTGGTTATTGTCCCCAAGACACACCAGCTGAAGCACTGCATGGCACCTTTTAGCCTGACTCATGCAATAGCCCTTTGAACGCTTAGGGGGTACCTGATGTTAATAGGACAATTCTGCAGAGGAGGGCATGGAGGTGGCAGAGGAGGAGGAGGGGGTAGAGCTCACATGTCTGGCATCATCACCACCAGCTGTATGGAGATGTGGGGGCACAATAAGCTGCAGCACTAAACCCCGTCCTGCATCCTTCCGAGTTGCAAGCAGCGTTACCCAGTGTGCTGTGAATAAAATATATCATTCCTGCCCATGCTTGTTGGACCAAGTGTCAGCAGTAAGGTGGACTTTGTGGCTGACTGCCTTGCCCAACGATGCCAGAACATTCCCTTCCACGTGATGGTAGAGAGATGGAACGGAAAAGTAATAGCGACTGGGAACCTGCCATTGTGATACAGCACAAATTCACGGAAGGGGGCAGAATCCACCAGGGTGAAAGGCAGAAGTTGGAGAGCCAACAGCTTTGACAAGCTTGCATTTAGACGCTGGGCATGTGGATGGCAGGGACTGTATTTTTTTTTTCCGCTGCAGCAGATGGGGCTTCCATGGTTTAAGAGATAGGAGCATTCACTCTAAGGTTAGTGTAGGAACCCACTGGTAAAACGGGGTACTTTGCAGCAGTCAGTGGGCTTAAGCACTTCATGGCCATTCAGTGTGACCAAACCCCCGTATTTTTGCATTTTTTGCTATATACGTTTAGATGCTTTTAAACAGCCTGGCAGGAGTATGTATCATGTGCACTGTAATATGCATTTTTTTTTAAACTGGCAGTAACGCCTACAGAAGTAAATGGTGTTAAACTGGCAGTAACACACAAAACTATATGGCATTAAACTGGCAGTAACCCACACAAAACTATATGGCGTTAAACTGACAGTAACGCACACAAAACTATATGGTGTTAAACTGGCAGTAATGCACACAGAACTATATGGCGTTAAACTGGCAGTAACACACACAGAAATATATGGCGTTAAACTGGCAGTAACGCAATCAAATATACGGTGTTCAACCATCACTACACTGATGCTATCTGAACTGTCCTTACTCTAGCTATACACTAATGTAAAGATCAGTCACATGGTCTCACTACACTACACTGAAACTATCTGAGCTATCCCTACTCTACATATACACTAATGTATGTATGAATGACACAGTCTCACTACACTACAGTGAAACTATGTGAGCTGTCCCTACTCTAGCTGCATGCACACTATGGTACACTCACACTATCCCTAGACTGACACTAAACTAATATTCTACACAGAGAATTGAAGCACAATAGCACAGTAAAGCACACTAACTAATAGCACTGAACAGAGCCCTGTTCTATCTCTCTCCACGCCGAAATCACACTGAAAATGGCTGCCATTGAAAGAATACTTTTATACTGTGGGGCGGGAATGAGCCATGACTGGATAAAGTCATGATGACAGTGTCCAATCATGACTCTGACAGTGCTCTGTGCCCTGATTGGCTGAAGCTTTTACTGCTTCAGCCAATCAGGGCTTGCAATGCACTGTTCAGCGCCGCAATGCATTGCGGTCCGTTCGGGGGCTGAACAAATGGTCGACCGTCCCGTTTGTTCCACTGTTTGCCGAACGACCGGAGGAAAGTTCGGCCTGAACTTATGCTCAGGCCGAACCGTTCGCCCAACCCTACAGCTTTCATCTTCACAGATCTTACATCAGAAGGTGCCTTTCTGTTTTACAGCTCCAGGGATAGATGTCTCTCCCCTTCTCCCTCCTGGCTCTCTTTCCCCCCCTGCTGGCACCAGACGTGTACAGGTGGTTGGGCTGGGGACACTAAGCAGCGGAAAGGTGAGTGGGGGTTAGTAGACAGGTCAGTGTACTTACCATCAGTGGCAGCTGGTGTTTTTTTTATTCGGGGGCTGTAAACAAGGACCCCCTGGGTGGCTAGCGGCACAGCACTACCCCCCCTGCATCTGCCGGTCGGTCTGGCCCTTACCCGATCTAGGTGGCAGGTGTCCTCCAGCACGGCGGGGAGTAGCTCCAGGGTGGCGGGCTGCGAGCAGTGGCTACAGCAGCTTCCTCCTCGGCTCCATGTCAGACATCCAATAGGATTGCCTGACATTTTGGCCAATAGGGAAACGGGTCACAGGCCAGCTTCCTGATTGGCGGGGAGGAGATTTAGTGTGAAAATAGCAAAAATGAATTCGCTATCGTCACACAACTGGGTGGGATAGGGGCGCAGAGCACACCTTTTTAGAAGCCTATTAGAACCTCTGGCTCTAATCACATGCTTCAAAAAAACACTCCCCCCCCATTGAAATCCATAGTCTGGTACCCTGTATGTAGATCAGGGGGCCGGGCACATGGACGGGGGGCGGTGCCCTGCAGCCCTAATGGACGGGCTGCCACTGCTCACCATGCTGGCGGCTTTCTTCTTCTCAGACTTTGAATTTGCTGGCTTCAGGCTCTGCTTCCTCGGATGAGTGCAGCACTGATTTAGCTCCAGACACAAACAGTGGCAGGAGAGGATGGTTCCACCCCTTACCACAGCACACAGCCAGACTCATCGCCCTCTTATGACCACGCCTGCTCACTTTACTGACCAATCTACAAAAAGCCAGGCAGCACCTGACTTCCTAGGGCTGTAGAAGATAGGGATCTCCCTGATTGTCCTTGACAAAGGGAAATAATTCTGATTATGGTCGTGACTGTTGGCATGTATGGTGTTATAACAAAGATTGTAACATATGTTATTGTTCTGCCTCCAGCAGGATTTTAATGAGGTTGTTTGACTGCAATGTCAGATTTGACCACAAGGTGAAACAAGTGGCAAATTTACTGCTTTTGCAGAAACTAGAAACTGTTCACCTTTAACAAAAATTCCCATCATTCTTCAGTCTAAGGAAGAGAAACTGTTGCATCCTGGGAACTCAGACTCCGTCTTAGAGACTGAAAGAAGGAACCAGCTATCACAGCATGTGTTGGACTAAAACTTGCATCCGCTTGCATCCCCTAAACCAGTGGTTGTCAACTCCTGTCCTCAGGACCCACTAACAGGCCAGATTTTAATGTATTACCTTGGGCAGAATCAGACTAGAATGCTGCAATCACTGAGCAGCAAATGATATCACCTGCAATGTATTTCAGTTATCTTGCAAACCTGGCCTGCTAGTGGGTCCTGAGGACAGGAGTTGAGAACCACTGCCCTAAATGCAGCATTGCTGGTGAGAATTACTTATCGCCATCTACAGCCTAGCTTATTCATTGTATTTCTGTATAGTTCATATACTGATTATGCATGTGTTTTAGTTTTTTTCTCAATAGTTTCACCCACCCTGTTTTGTAATTAAAGCTTCAAAATGACACTCAGTCTGGCTTATTGCAAAATAGAAGGGTTTAGCTGTATGTCAAGCTACACACAGAGAAACGTGTAGCGGGGACAGAACAGTTATGTTGTAAATGAGCCCTTACTTTCCCCTATCTGTAAAGAGATTGGCATATTGTGCAAGATCATTTACCAAGAAGCCACTGTATCCACTGAAGAAGCAGACAAATGTTTTCTTGAAATAACACACAGTATATGTATAAATAGTTAAATCGTTCTAAGGGGGTCAGGCAAAATTATGCATCGCAAACTCATTGTCATGGATACATTACACATGGATACATTACGGAATGCTTTTTTGCTAAAAAAAAAAAAAAAAAAAATAAATCATTGTAGAAATAAAAAAAATATACAAAACCTGATTTAAAACCTTTAAAGGCTAAATAAAAATTAAACAAAACTAAGGAAAAAACATTATAATGTCCCTTTAATCCTAAATATGGATTGTGACCACATAAAGTAGTTGATTATATGTTGCTGGAAGGAATTTGGCTATAGTCCCACTAGAATGAGCTATGGCTAGGGCCAGCACAAAGAAAATGCCTGCAAGGAAGATGGAGAGAAACAGCAAGGAGGAAGCTGGCAGCAAGCCCACAAGCAGAAGTGCATGCTTTACTAACCCTGGCTAAACAAATGTTGTGGGGGAAGTTATTGGGAATGTCGAGTCTATGGTAGTAAAACCAGAACAAATAGGCACCATAAAGACAACAGGCTGCAGAGTGATGTACTGTATAACCTTATACATGCATGACCATTCTCATACCTCTCAACTCGTTGAGATTGGAAAAAGATACACATTATAGCACAAAGTATGTTAGCAAAGGACACATCCCTGTCATGCCTCTAGTAACGGGGACTATGTGTTTTACACTCTCCCGACTGCTGCATTCTATGCGACACACACTCCTGGGCCTTGCACTATGTACACTATTCTCTCCTGATCCCTGCGCTCTTTGCGATCCACAGTCCTGATCCCTGTACTCTATGCGATACTCAGTCCTGACCCCTGCACATTGTGCGTTATGCAACCCTGACCCCTGCACATTGTGCTTTATGCACCCCGGACCCCTGCTTTCTCTGCATTATGTATTTCCAATCCCCAACCTCTTTGCTATAAGTATTCCTTTTTTGTTCAATTCTCACTCCAATACTTTAAGTGGTACACACTCCTTATTCCTGTACTCTGTGCCTAACATACTCCTGAACGCTGCATTCTGTGCAATACACCCTCCTTACCTCTGCAATCACTGCAATAACAGCTCCTGAACCCTGCACTCTGTTTGATACCCACTTTTGATCCCTGCACCCTGTGCGATACACATTTCAGACATGGCATACAGGGCACCAGATAGGGCATACAGGGTCCCAGATAGGGCATACAGAGTACCAGATAGGGCTTACAGAGCACCAAATAGGGCTTACAGGGCATCAGATAGGACATACAGGGCATGAGATAGGGCATACAGGGGCATCAGATAGGGCATACAGGGGCATCAGATAGGGCATACAGGGCATTAGATAGGGAATACAGGGCATCAGATAGGGCATACAGAGCGGCACCCTACCCCCCCCCCCCCCCGAATCACTTACCCTATCTAATAGCAGGCAGGCCATGTCTATGCAGAGTTCGGCTTGCGGTCAGCATGCTGAACAGCTCGGGACTGAAACCCTGCGGAGTGCTGAGCCTGTGTGAGTAATCACACAGGCAGCACGTATGCCACAGTCCCGCCCCCCACCCACAGCAGCCAGTGACAGAGAGTCATTGGCTCTGATGGCTCAGGGGGCAGCCAATCAGACTATGCGTGTGCGCTTGTCCAGCGCATACACATAGACTTTAATGGCTGACCAATCGGCTCACTACTTGCTGTCAGCTGAAAAAAAAAGAAAAGTCAATGTAACGGCACCACCTGCAGGGGGGCCGGGCTGACTTTTTTTTTTTTTTTACTTGTCAGCGGCGGGGAGGCGGCGCCCAAGCGCCCCTTATGCACAAGCCGCCGCTGAATATACACACCTGAGTTCTGAACGCTGCATATTGTGCCCTACTGAGTTATGTGTTATGTAAATTACAAAATCCCAAGCTCTGTGAATATAACACTCCTGAGTCTTGCATCATATATACTATGTTGCATGTTTCATAATCCCGACCACTGCACTCCATATATATATATGGCATACTCCTGAAAACTGTACTCCAAGTACATTATATACTCCTGACCAGTGGTGGCTGGTCCTCAATATTTTGGAGGGGGGGCAGCAAATGCCCCTCCCCCATGCAGGAGACGGACGGGAAGGTGGCGATCAGAGGCCCCTTACCTTAGGAGGCAGATGACGGGACGAGATCCAGGGTAGGGCTGCTGATCCTCACTCCAGCTTGCAAAGCTTGAGAAGAGCGGGGGCCTAAGACTCCCTGGCCAATCGGGTCTTTGGACCCGCTTCCTAATTGGCCGGGAGGAGAATCAGGAAGACAATAGCAAATATTAATTGGGTATTGCCACACAAGTGGGTGGGCTCAAAGCGCAATGCTTTGACCCCCAAGCCCACCCTTTTTCAAAGCCAACTAGAGTCTCAGGCTCTAATCATGTGCTGCACAGAAAAAAAACCCATTGAAATCCATCCTTCCGGGACCCTGCATGTAAATTAGGGACTGGGCGCATGGATTAAGGGGGCAGCGCCCATGTGCCCATTATTGACGGTCCACCACTGACTCCTGCACCCTTTACACTATATTGTACATTACATACCTCTGACAAAAGTATCTTGACAGTTGCTGGTTCCTAAGTAGTCACTGACTATATAATCAAACTATTCTTTAAGGCAGGCTGTGTGTCCCAAAGTAAATGTAATCGAAGAGTTTCATGTCTTGAAGCTGATTGTGTTGAGGTTTGTACATGACTCTCACTTGTGGCACCGTAATATTTTTGGGTACAGGGACTGTGGCATGTGAGTTTCCTTACCAGTGCAATTTGGCCACAAACGCACCACCTCATTCATCTTTTCTGGGTGACCCAGGTCTTTTGAAAGAAAGAATTTGGCTCAGTCATTTTAGGTAAATTACATTTTTAAGTTTTTTTGTTTAATCTTTGGGAATTGTAAAGCCCCGTACACACGGGACGACGATCGCATACGTTGTATGCGATATCGATCGTTCATATGCGCGATTTGAACAGTCGAACATACGACGGTCGTACAAGGGAGTTGTATGAGAAGACTAGACAACTTGGTCGTACCAACAAGCTCTCATACGACCGTTGTATCATGTGTACAGAGCAGTCGGTACAACAAAGTTGTATTGTGCAAGAGACGCATGCTCCAAAGTCAGGAATGGCTGGATGCTAATTACATGCACCTGAACGTTCTTCTGCGGTCGTACGATCGTGTAGTGCAGTCAGTATGCTACATACAACAGCCAACATACGATTTGACACGATCGTACGTGCGATCGTCGTCCCGTGTGTACGGGGCTTTAATCGCATAGTAAATGGAGTTGGTATTGATTAGACAGCCATTCAATAGCCTTTAGCTGCACTTTAAAAAAATGAAGAAAACTAATATTTAAAAAGACAGATTGTTCTAAATCAAAGCAAAATACATGTAACACCTTTCCATTCAAGAAAAATAAAACAAACCAAAACAATTGTACTTTGGTACACCAATCCCAGGTTATTAAATTTTTTGCCTCTGATAATATATTCCAGCACTATTTAACCACTTGCTTACTGGGCATTTTCACCCCTTCCTGCTCAGGTAAATTTTCAGCTTTCAGTGCTCTTACACTTTGAATGACAATTGCACGGTCGTGCTACACTGTACCCATATGACATTTTTATCATTTTTTTCACACAAATATAGCTTTCTTTTGGTGGTATTTAATCACCACTGGGTTTTATATTTTTTGCTAAACAAACAAAAAAAGATTGAAAATGTTGAAAAAGAACCAAAATATAGTTTTTGTAGTTTGTGATAAAATTTTGCAAACAGGTGCTTTTTTTCCTTCACTGATGGGCACTGAAAGGCTGCACTGATAGGCACTGATGAGGTGGCACTGATGGGCACTGATAGGTGGCACTGCTGGGCACTGATAGGTGACACTGATGAGGTGGGACTGGTGGGCACTGATGAGGCTGCACTGATGGGTGGCACTGATGGGCACTGATAGGTGGAATGCATGGGCACTGATGGGCACTGATAGTTGGCTCTGATGGGCACTGATAGGTGGCACTTATGTGCACTGATGAGGTGGAACTGGTGGGCACTGATCAGGAGGCACTAATGAGGCTGCACTGATGGGTGGTACTGATGGGCACTGATAGGTGGCATGGATGGGCACTGATAGGCGGCACTGATAGGTGGCTCTGATGGGCACTGATAGGTGTCATGGATGGGCACTGATAGGTGGCACTGAAGGGCACTGATAGGTGGCATTGAAGAGCACTGTTGAGCAGCACTGATAAGTGACACTGATGATGAGGCACTGATTGGCAGCACTGATGGTCACTGATTAGGTAGCACTGGTGGGCACTGATTAGCAGTTCTAATGGGCACTGTTAGGTGGTGCTGGCGGGCACCGTTTAGCGGTACTGGTGGGCACTGATTAGCAGCACTGGTGGGCACTGAGGGGACCGATGTCCCTGTAACAGAAGCCAGTTAACAGCTTTCTTCTTTTTTTCCTCACACTGTCAGTGTGAGGGAAAGAAAAGCTGATAACCCGGCTTCTGTTTACTTACTTATTGGCTGAGAGCAGATCACATGGTAAAGGGCCACTGTGATTAGCCCTTTACCCCGATCTGTGGTCAGCCGAGTCCAGAGGACTCGCCGATTACAGAGCGTGCCACCCACGTGCTGCAGGGGGTGTGCGGGCAGCGCAAGCACAGGAGGACGTCCATGGACACCCTCCAGACATTTTAAGCCCGCACTGTTACCGTCTTTCGGCTATAGCGCGGGCACCAAGTGGTTAAAGTGGTTCTAAAAGCAGAAGGTTTTTTTTTTATCTTAATACATTCTATGTATTAAGATAAAAAAAGCCTTCTGTGTGCAGCAGCCACCCCCCTACTACTTAGCCAAGCCCCATGTTGATCCAGCGATGTTGCATGAGAGCCTCGGCTGTCCAGGACTCTCCCTCCTGATTGGCTGAGACTCAAAAGTCAGTGAGCCAATGAGAAGAGAGAGAGTGCGGCGCTGAGCTCAGCTCCCATTCCATTGTATACATTTCATTTTCAAATTTAATGTTGCCTGGTTTTTGTTCTCAGTACACATATCCTTGTGGTTTGTGAGTAGTTTGCCTTGCAGCAAAACTTTCCTGTCCTCCAATAAGTAAGATGGTGTATAGAAATTGAAAGAAAAAATACTAAGGTGAAATTAGAGGCACAAATAATTTATACAAGAGAATGCATAGAAAACATCAAAATCACAGTTAAAAAATGACATACTGTAGGATAATTAAATATGCCAACATTGATGAACACTGGCAGGCTGTATGTTTATGCCATAGAAGAGAAGTTGGCTGCGGATACACAAGTGTAACACACTACAACAATGTGTCTGATCAGCTGGCAGTAGTATGGCATGCTGGCAGACATCCGTGAGCACACCTGCTGTCACAATGGAGAAAGTAAGAGAATAATGTTTTCCCTTCACAGTACAGTCCACAAAATAATAGCTTTTCTTCCTGTGAATCTCCTTCACAGTGAAAGGGTTAGATGGAAAGAAAGAGGCAGAGGGTCAAAATACCCCATGCAGCACAAAGTTATTGTTACTCGATATTAACTATCTACTAGATGGGACTAATGCACAAGCCAATATACTGTATATAACATACAATAAAAAAGACTATGAGGTTGATTTACTAAAACTACAAAATCTGGTGCAGCTGTGTAAAAGCCAATTAGTTCCCAGTTTTTTTTTTTTGTAATAGCTTAGGGCTGGGTTCACATTATTGCAAATTGGATGCGGGTTCGCCGCATCTAATTTGCAATAGCAGGAGATTTTGGTTCACACATCTCCGGAGCGAATTTGCACAGGGGCCCTGTGCGTCTTTCAGTTTCAGGTCCAAATTCAGACAAAAATGTGGGCTGAAATCGGACCTGAAACAGTGAACCAGGACGCAACAGACCCCTGCTGTGAGCTGCATGGGAAGATAGTGTGAACCCAGCCTAAGGCCTGGTTCACACCTATGCAGGTTGCAGTTGGCACATTCCGGGTGCATTTTGCGTTTTTCAATACACAGTTTTGATCCATTGAAGTCTATGGAACCAAAAACCAGAAAAAAGTCCCTGGCTCTTTCCATAAAATGCACAGATCTGAATGTGACCCATAGGAAACCATGTTAAATGGAATGTAGTGTGCTTTTGCAAAACTCAAAATGCAACAAAGCATACATAGGTGTGAACCATGCCTAAGGCGCAATTCACATTAATACATGTTGCTTTTCAGCGTTTCTTCGCTGTTTTTTGCTGTGCTTTCCACGTTTTTTTTACCCCGTTTTGCGTTTTTTTTTTTACATTTTTTTATATTATATATATATATATTTTTTTTTGAAAAATCTTGTTGCTAGACAGATTTAGACCGCAAAACGTGTCAAAAAAGCTGTAAAAAAGCAGCACTTGTGTTTTTCATGCTTGCACATTGAAGTCTATTACATGCAAAACGCTGCTTTTTGCATGAAAAAAAGTCCCCGACCCTTTCCAAAAGCTCAGAGGCACAAAAAAGCATTGATGTGAACTTGTTCCATAGGAACCCATGTTAAAAAAAATTCCCTGCATTTCTGCAAACTGCAAAATGCATCAAAAAACGCACCAGTGTGAATGGAGCCTAATTGATCAAGCTGAAGTTAGAAGCTGATTTGCTACTATGCACAGCTGCACCAGATTTCACATTCTCCTGTTTTAGTAAATCAAACCCTATGTTGGAAGTTTGACCCCTGGAGTTTGTCTTTAACCTTTTCATGACCGCGCTATAGCCAAATGACGGCTGCAGCGCGGTCGCACATTGCTAGGAGGGCTTCATATGACATCCTCCCATGATCGCACTGCTCGGGCCCACAGTGTAAAAAGGATTTGCTGGTTATCGGCATTCCACGCCTCACAGTGATAGCGCATGAGGAGAGGAGAGCTGATAACTGGCAAATCCACACAGGAGACATCTACACTGATAATCAAGGCATTGATCATCAGTGCCCTGATTATCACTGCAGCCCCAACAGTGCCCACCAATGATGCCAATCATTGCCCACCAGTGTTGCCAATCATTGCCAATAAGTGCTGCCAATCAGTGCTGTCTGTCAGTGGCCATTAGTGCTGCCTGTCAGTGATGCCTATAATTCCTGCCTATCGGTGTCAGTCATTCAATGCCGCCTATCAGTGCCCATCAGTGCCGCCTATCAGTACCCAACAGCACCGCCTATCAGTGCTCATCAGGGCCACTTATCAGTGCCAATGAGTACCGCCCCTCAGTGCCTATAGGTGCCACCTATCAGTGCCTACTCATCAGTGCCTATCAGTGCCGTCTAATCAGTACCCATCAGTTCCCATCAATGCCCCCTCATCAGTGCCCATCAGTGCAGCCTCATCAGTGCACATCAGTGAAGGAGAAAAATTACTTATTTACAAAATTTTATAACAGAAATTTAAAAAAATGTCAGCCTCTTTTCGTAAAAAACCTAGTGGCGATTAAATACCACCAAAAGAAAGCTTTAATGGTCTAAAAGAAATGCTAAACATTTAATTTGGGTACAGTGTTGCATGACTGTGCAATTGTCATTCAAAGTGCGACAGCACTGAAAGCTGAAAAATGGCCTGGGACGGGAAGGGGATAAAAGTGCCCAGGGGTGGAGTGCCCAGTAGACAAGTGGTTAACCACTTCCAGACTGCCTTACGCACATTTACTGTGGCAAGGTGGCCAGGCTGCGCGAAACGACGTACCTGTATGTCACTTCGTGCAGTAGCCTCTAGGGGTGCGCGCATCAGAGTGGGAGCCAATCAGTGGGTCCAGCGGATGCGATGCCTGCCGGCCATCCGCGATCATTCCCCAGGGAGGCAGAGCGGTGATCTGCCTATGTAAACAAGGCAGATTGCCATTCTGACAGGGGAGAACATAGAGATATTGTGTTCCTGCTAAGCAGGAACAAGGATCTCTGTGTTCTCCCAGTCAAAGCATCCCCCACACAGTTAGTAAGCACCCCCTAGGGACACACTTAACCCTTTGATTGCTCCTGGTGTTAACCCCTTCCCTGCCAGTGTCATTACTACAGTAACAGTGCATATTGTTAGTACTGATCATTGTAATAGTGTCACTGGTTCCCAAAAAAGTGGCAGTTAGGTGTCCAATTTGTCTGCCGCAATGTCGTAGTCCCTCTAAAAATCGCTGATCACGATTTACATTACTGGTAAAAAAATTAAATAAATAAAAGTTCCATAAAAATATCCCATCAGTTATAGATGCTATAACTTTTGCGCAAACCAATCAATATACACGGTGGGCCATTTATATGGATACACCTTAATAAAATAGGAATGGTTGGTGATATTAACTTCCTGTTTGTGGCACATTAGTATATGTGAGGGGGGAAACTTTTCAAGATGGGTGGTGACCATGGTGGCCATTTTGAAGTCGGCCATTTTGAATCCAACTTTTGTTTTTTCAATAGGAAGAGGGTCATGTGACACATCAAACTTATTGGGAATTTCACAAGAAAAACAATGGTGTGCTTGGTTTTAACGTAACTTTATTCTTTCATGAGTTATTTACAAGTTTCTGACCACTTATAAAATGTGTTCAATGTGCTACCCATTGTGTTGGATTGTCAATGCAACCCTCTTCTCCCACTCTTCACACACTGATAGCAACACCGCAGGAGAAATGCTAGCACAGGCTTCCAGTATCCGTAGTTTCAGGTGCTGCACATCTCGTATCTTCACAGCATAGACAATTGCCTTCAGATGACCCCAAAGATAAAAGTTTAAGGGGGTCAGATCGGGAGACCTTGGGGGCCATTCAACTGGCCCAAGATGACCAATCCACTTTCCAGGAAACTGTTAATCTAGGAATGCTTGGACCTGACACCCATAATGTCTTTGTTTGTTTATAGCGATAAAAAAAACCAAAAAACGCAGAGGTGATCAAATACCACCAAAAGAAAGTTCTATTTGTGGCAAAAAAAAAGACATACATTTTGTTTGGGTACAACGTTGCACGACTGTGCAGTTGTCAGTTAAAGTAACGCAGTGCCGTATCGCAAAAAATGGCCTGGTCATTAAGGGGGTAAAACCTTCCGGGGCTTAAAGCATATGTCTGCTGCCCGCCGCCACCCCTTTAAAAATGAAAAGTCAGCAGCTGCACATACAGCCTTTTAACTTTAGGACACTTACCTGTCCTGGAGTCCAGCGATGTCAGCACCGCCACTGATCTTCGAATCGGCTGATCGAGTGCTGCCGCCGGCTTCACGCCGGGCCCCTACTATGCATGCGCAAGCCGGCATCGGAGGAGGGGGAGGGAGCTGGGCTGCTGGCGTCAGCGGCAGCAGCCCAGGCTTCCGAATGCAGGGAAAAGGACCCTGTCAAGGACAGGTATCCTCTCCCCCTGAAAGGTGCCAAATGTGACACCTGGGGGGGGGGGGGAATCTGACGAGCGGAAGTTCCACTTTTGGGTGGAACTCCGCTTTAAGTGGCTAAAGTGGTTGCAAAGTCTAAACATTTTTTACCCAAATGCATTCCTTGCATTAAGGTAGAAAATGTTTAGCTGTCCGCATCCCCCCTCACACCCCCTTTTACTTACCTGAGCCCTCATTCGATCCAGTGCCATACAGATCTGCAGCTCTTCCCTCCCCTCACTTCCGGGTCTTGCTGCCTTGGCTTGAATGCATTAAGATAAAAAACCTTCTACAGCCCCTTTAAGCTATATAACATGGCATTTTTGCTGGGGCATTCCTTTAAAAATATATATATTGTAAGAGGCTTTTTAAATACAGCTTGGAATTGAGCCACCACCTGTTATTTTCCATAAAGCCAAGCTGAAATAACAGATTCAGTAAAAGAACATTTTCTTGAGTAATGTACAATTTTTAAGTACAATAACGCCATGCCGTTCATTTGAAATGTCACAAGGCCACCCGATTTCTTAGCTTAGAATTTCAAGTATGCTAATTATAGATTAAGTAATACAGGAAAATGTTCCCAGCTGATGGACATTAATAGCAAAGGACAACAACCGTCTTTAATATTCCTGGAAACACAAGCTATCGCTGTTTGTAGTCCCAGCCCCCCTGATGACATCATCAGTGGAATCCAGCAATCAGCAAACCTCTGATGAGCCCTGAAATGCTTTTATAAGGTTAGCAGTGCAGAAGTTGCCTAGGCTCTGTCACGTGCAGAAGGATTCTGCTAGTTTTCATCACAAATGACATGATAAAGACACTTTTTTTTTACTGATTTGCCTTGTCACAATAAATTATGCTAATGATGTCCTGCTAGGCAGCCAAAATGTAAAGATATATTTTAATGTGGAATTAAAGGGGTTGTAAAGGTTTGTTTTTTCAAAAAAACAAAAACAAACATGTTTTACTTACCTCCTCTGTGCAGCAGTTTTGCACAGAGTGGCCCTAATTCTCCTCTTTTGAGGTCCCCCATGGCGCTTCTGGCTCCTCCTCTTCTTGAGTGCCCCCTTGGGGAAACGCTTTCCCTCGGGGCACCCATGTTGGCGCGCTCCCATGTCCTGCTGCTGCATCCATTGACACAGACTGCAGGACTTGGCCCTCCCGCGTCATTGGATTTGATTGACAGCAGTGGGAGCCAGTGGCTGTGCTGCTATCAATCTGTCCAATGAAGACCCGAGCCAGCGGCTGCAGCTACTGGGCTCATCCAAGTCGCTGGAACGACCGGGTTCAGGTAAGTAAAAGGGGGGCTGGTGCACTACAGGAGGTTTTTCACCTTAATGCATAGAATGCATTAAGGTGAAAAACCTCAAGGGTTTACATCCACTTTAACTCCCAAAGGGTAGTGAGTTTGGTTTTGCCATACCATCTTAAAGCAAAATTACTGGAATTTTTAAAATGGTATTTTTTTTTCATATTTTATGGTCCTGCCTCCCACTGCCATTCCAGCCTAGGCCAGAATGTCATGCACCTGGTCCTGCAGCCTCCTGGGATACTTACATAGCATTTCCCATGAGGCTGCAAGATCAGCACACAGGCCTGAGGGTGGGAGAGGTGGATGAGCCTGAGGATGAGAGAGGTGGGTGGGCCTGAGGATGAGAGAGGTGGGTG
>BLSH010334866.1:120577-131759 GCA_018402905.1 Glandirana rugosa
GGGTGGGTGGAGAGGGTGGGAGTCCGGGATGGTGAAAGAGGTGGGTAGGGCCTGAGGGTGGGAGAGGTGGGTGGGGCCTGAGGGTTGGAGAGGTGGGTGGGCCTGAGGGTGAAAGAGGTGGGTTGGCCTGAGGGTGGGAGGGGTGGGTGGGTCTGGCGAATTAACAGAGCTGGCTGCCTGCGCCCCGAAGAGGCAGCCAGCTAAAGATAACCAAGATGGCAATGTGGGACTCTCTGTATGGCACCTGCATAGGGGATTACAGCCGAACAATGCTGGACACGCTATGCAGGTGAGTATGTGTTTTGAAGAGAATGCAACACTACAGGTAAGAGGGAAAAAATGTGAGTAGGGGGAGTTTGGTATCACGTTATGCAATAACTAGTAATCTTTGCAAAGTCCTTGCCAAGTTTATTTGGAGTTTTTCCCAATTACAAAATAAAATTGCAGGGACAAAACAGTTGACCATCTTTTAGATTTCATCCAATTGTTTTCTTAGAACTGTGAATGCAGATATAAATAGTCATTTTAGAAGGCCCCTGTACTTGCATTGACCTTTCCTATCCTTTGATCTAAAAATTCTGCCCCCTAGAGACTGGCATCCGTTGTGTTCAGTGAGGCACTTCAGCGAATACCAGCACTTCATAGGAAACATCATCAAACGTTTTTAGCTGCCAAAATCCCATCTTGACTTTTCCAAATGATATAGACAAAACATAAACAGGTATTTGTACTTAACAGACGGCATCATGAAAATGTGTGGCACATATTAACCAAGCTGTTACAGAAACGCATTTGGATAACATGTAGGAAACAAGTTTACAGCTCTTCCTTTTTCTTTTTTTTTTTAGTTGGATAATTTCTTGTTAATTACATTTAAAAGCTAATTCCAGTTCTTTAAAAATGTATATAACTGACACACAGACTATTTCCTAATTAAAATGTTCTTTTGCGCTTCAATCTGAAGCCTACAAGAAATTTTTATAATTGGCAAAAAAAAAAAAAAAAAAAAAAGCCTTAAAGCGGTAGTAAACCCATGCATTTAACAGGTTAAAAACCAGTCACATTTCCGGCATGTGCCGGAAATGTAACACTCCCATTGGTTGTGCTCTAAACCAAACTGTCAAACCATCCAATGGCTGGTGTCATAGATGATCACATGTGCGGCATCATGGCAGTTGTAGATTAAACAGAGGCCAAGATGGCAGCTTCCTTGGCTGAAAATGATAGGAGGGTTTACTACCACTTTAAGTTCTCTTCTTAGCAATATTACTAGATTTGTAGAAAGGTTCTCTCAGAAACTTCATCCCCAGCTTCAATATTTTGTTTCTTTTTCCAGGATTCGGCAGAGTCCGGTATCGACTTACAGGTCGTTTTTGCGTGATTTACATCATACCAAGCAACGTTAATTAGGTTTAATGAACTTCAAATATGGTCAGAAGACTGCAAATCAGTGTTAGTTTTGGCAGCAAATTTCAATTTAGTTTTAGTTATAGTCTTTTGACTAAAATGTCATTTTAGTTTTAGTCGTATCTTAGTTGACTAAAATCTCCAGTACATTTTAGTCCCTAATGGGTTTAGTTAAATTGTAATGCATTATTTAAATATTTCTCTAGACTTTCTAAACTCGTTATATACCCCTGGAGTAAAAATCTAATAGCATGTTATTATTTATGGTGTTAAGGTTTAAACACGCACTTCAGACACAAATTTAGCCGTTCTGATATATAACGTCTTTATAAATAAAACCAAGTTTCATAAATAAACAAAATATTGCTTTTTGACAAACAGAAGTGCAACTTTAAGGCCTCATACACACGGGCGTATCTAAAAAAAATAAACAAAACGTCGGGCCCGACGTCAAGGGAAAAAAGTCGACGTTTTTCGGCGTTATGCATTGGAGTTTTTGAGCGTTAGTGAGCATCGGCGTCAATAGGCGTTTTTTAAAAAAAAACATCCCTCTGCTATTTTTCAACCTAAAAACGTCGGCGTCAAAAAACGCCGGTACAATATTAGGTGGCGTTTGTTGGCGTTTTGTGGAGTCGGCGTCAAAAAACGTCAAAACGTTACAGCCTCAGAACGCAATGGCCATGGGTTCTACTTTCTGCTCACTAACGCCGACGCCATCTACAGCTCAAAAACGCCGACCTTTTATGGGGCCATTGACTAACATGGAGGGCTACAAAAAACGCCAGAAAACGCCGGCGTCAAAAAACGTCCGTGTGTATGAGGCCTAAAAAACAAAAACCCCCAAACTCTGTTGGCTGTAATGCCATTGCACATATTACCTGAATATATTACCAACATTAAATATTAAGGGCCAGTTCACACCATAGAAACGCAGTCCGGATGCGTTCCGGATGCTTTTCTGCATGCACGTTTTTGGTCTGTTCCAGTGCGTTTTTTGATGCGTTTTTGATGCTGTCCAATGCAGTTTTTTCCCCTTTTTTTCTTAACCTAAAATAAGGACATGTGAGTTCCTGTGCAATTTCGGTGCATTCCAGTGCGTCTTTGGTGCGTTCCGGTGCATTTTTGATGCATTTTACCGCGTTCTAGTACAGTTCAGTGCAGAAAAATTCAGCATGTTCTACTTTTTTCTGGAGCTGGAATGCACTGGAACTGACTGCAATGGTGTGAACTATGCCATTGAAAACCATATAACCTACTTTCAATGCATTTTTGATGCAGAAAAACATTTTTTTCTCTTTCAGCAGCTTAGTAGATGCCCCTTACTTATGCTTATGCGGTAGTGCAATAGTGAAATACATATTTAAACGTTAATGTAATATTATTAAAGGCTCTGGATGGAATTGTCTTGTCGATTTAGAAATGGCCAGCAGAGTAGTGTTCATTTTTATGTTCATTTTTGATTTCGTTTTAGTCATAGTCTTTTGACTAAAATGTCATTTTAGTTTTAGTTGTATTTTAGTCTTATGACTAGAGTTGAGCGAACACCTGGATGTTCGGGTTCGGCGGAACGTCGCGAAAAAGTTTGAGTTCGGCCCCGAACTTGACCCTGAACCCAGAACCCCATTGAAGTCAATGGTGACCTGAACTTTTGGGCACTAAAATGGCTCTAAAAAAAAGTCCCGGAAAGGGCTAGAGGGCTGCAAAAGGAAGCAAAATGGAGGTAAGAGTAGGACAAGTGCCCGGCAAACAAATGTGGATAGGGAAATAACTTAAAATCACAAAAAAAAGGAGGAGGAGGTGGATGTAGAGTAGGAGGTTGAGGAGGCGGTGACCGTGGTATAGGTGGAAGTGGCGGTGGAGGAGGAGGAGGAGGAGGAGGTAGCCAACACTGTTTTTTGTTTGTTTGTTTGTTTTTTTTTTCTAATTGGGGTAGCAACCAAAATATTGAGACATATTAAAAAAAAAAAAAAGATCACTATCTGCAGACAAACCCAGAGATGTTCTAGCTCGGGTTCACTTTTTCCATATAAAATGTACCATGGTTTATTTTTCAAGTGTCTCCTGTTACAAATTCCAATAAAGACTTATGTTCTATAAAAATAAAAAAAAAAGAATAAGTTCACTTAAGTAAACCAATGGCTGTGTGAGTCCGGTCTAAATGTGTTTTCTGCACAAGGTACAGACAAGTCTTGTGGGATCCATGCCTGGTTCATTTTAATAAACGTTAGTTTGTCCACGTTGGCTGTGGACAGACGGCTGCACTTGTCTGTGATAACGCCCCCTGCCGTGCTAAACACACGTTCAGACAATACACTGGCTGCAGGGCAGGCCAGCACCTCCAAGGTATAAAGGGCAAGCTCAGGCCATGTGCCCAATTTGGAGACCCAGAAGTTGAATGCGGCAGACCCATCAGTCAGTACGTGTAGGCGTGTGCATACATACTGTTCCACCATGTTGCTGAAATGCTGCCTCCTGCTAAGATGTTGATCAGCTGGTGGTGTTGTTTGTTGTGGTGTGCTGCTGACAAAGCTTTTCCACATTTTGGCCATGCTAACCCTGCCTTCTGAGGTGCTGGCAGTGCCACAGCTGCGTTGGCGACCTCTTCCTCTTCCTTCGCCTTGTGCTTCCACTGAGCCCCCGGTGTCATTTGGGAATGCCCTCAGCAGCGCGTCTACCAGCGTGCGCTAGTAGTGGCGCAACTTCAGATCATGCTCCAGTGAGGGAGTTAAGGATGGCACGTTGTCCTTGTAACAGGGATCCAGCAGGGTGGCCACTCAGTAATCAGCAAAAGTTACAATGTGGGCAACTCGGCTGTCATTGCGCAGGCACTGCAGCATGTAGTCGCTCATGTGTGCCAGGCTGGCCAGAGGTAAGGACAAGCTGTCCTCTGTGGGAGGTGGATCATCTGTGTCCTCCGTATCCCCCCAGCCACGCTCCAGTGATGCCCACGAGCTGCTGCTGTGAACACGGTTCTTTCTCCTCCTCCACCTCATCATCCTCGTCCTCCTCATCCTCCAGAACTGTTCCCTGGCTTGAAAATTTTTTACCTGGCTTATTCTGGTGCAGGAACCCACCCTCCGAGCCACTTGTGAATGACTGGCCTGATAACCTTGGAAATGACCCCTCTTCCTCCTGTGCCACATCCTCTTCCATCATCGCCCGAAGTGTTTTTTCAAGGAGACATAGAAGTGGGATAGTAACGCTGAGAACAGCGTCATCGGCACTGGCCATGTTGGTGGAGTACTCGAAACACCGCAATATGGTACACAGCTCTCGCATGGAGGCCCACTGGTTGGTGGTGAAATGGTGCTGTTCCGCAGAGCGACTGATCCCTGCGTGCTGCAGCCGAAACTCCACTATTGCCTGCTGCTGCTCGCACAGTCTGTCCAGCATGTGCAAGGTGGAGTTCCACCTTGTGGGCACGTCGCATAGGAGGCGGTGACTGGGAAGGCCCTAGTTCCGCTGCAGCGCAGACAGGCGAGCAGCAGCAGGGTGAGAATGCTGAAAGCGGGCACAGATGGCCCGCACTTTCTGCAGCAGCTCTGACATATGCGGGTAGTTTTTTCAAAATTCCTGCACCACCAAATTCAGCGCAAGCGCCAGGCAAGGGATGTGCGTCAAACCGGCTAGGCCCAGATCTGCTACAAGATTTCGCCCATTATCGCACACCACTAGGCCGGGCTTGAGGCTCAGTGGCAACAACCACTCATCGGCCTGTTGTTCAATGCCCGTCCACAGCTCCAGTGCAGTGTGGGGTTTATCCCCCAAACATATCAGTTTTAAAACAGCCTGCTGTCGTTTCCCCTGGATGTGCTGAAGTTGGTGGTGAAGGTGTTACGCTGACCGGATGAGGAGGTGGTAGAGGAGGAGGAAGCGGAGTAGGAGGAGGAGGCAAGCAACAGGAGGCAAAGAGAAATGCCCTGCAATCCTTGGTGGTGGAAGGACATGCGCCAAACTGCTATCCGCCTCAGGCCCACCCGCCACTACATTTGCCCAGTGTGCAGTTAGCGAGATATAGCGTCCCTACCCGTGCTTACTGGACCACGTATCAGTGGTTATGTGGATCTTGCCACAGGTGGAGTTGCGCAGTGCACACTTGATCTTGTCCCCGACTTGTTTGTGCAGGGAAGGGATGGCTCGCCTGGAAAAGTAGTGACGTCTGGGAACCACGTACTGTGGGACAGCCACCGCCATCAGGTTTTTAAAACTGTCCGTGTCCACCAGACGGAATGACAGCATTTCAAAGGCCTGGAATTTTGAAATGCTGGCATTCAGGGCCAGGGATCGCAAGTGGGTAGGGGGGTACTTCCTCTTTCTCTCCAGTGTTTGGGAGATGGACAGCTGTAAGCTTCAATGGGACCATGTGGAAATGCTTGGGGACGTTGGCAGACATGGTGGCGTTGCTGTCACATTGTTTGCTGGATGGCAGGTGACACTGGCACTGTAGAGGTGGAGGAAGAGGCCGAGGCAGCGGCAGAAGAGGAAGCAGGAGGAGCCAGAGACCTTGCTTGGATTTTGAGGTGCTCATTCCACTGCAGCTCGTGCTTTGCATTTAGATGCCTGGTCATGGGGGTTGTGCTCAGGTTTAGAACATTTATGCCTCGCTTCAGGCTCTGATTGCACAGCGTGCAAACCACTTGTGTCTTGTCATCAGCACATTGTTTGAAGAACTGCCACGCCAGAGAACTCCTTTGAGCTGCCTTTGGTGTGCTAGGTCCCTGGGTGCGGTGGGCAGTAGCAGGCATACTGTCTAGGGGACCATTGCTCCGCTTTTGCAACCTGCTTCCTCTTTTGCTGTGCTGGTGCCTCTGTGCGACCACCACCTCTTCCTCCAAACTCCACACGTCACTCGCATGACCTTCATTCCATGTGGGGTCTAGGACCTCATCATCCTCCACATCATTTTCACCCACTCTTCACCACTGCCCTCCTTGTCAGTCTGCACACTGTAGAAAGCCGCAGCAGTTGGCACCTGTGTTTTGTCATCATCAGAGACGTGCTGCAGGGGTGTTTCCATGTCCTCATCCTGAACCAGAAGTGGTTGGGCATCGGTGCACTCAATGTCTTCCACTTCTGGGGTAGGGCTATGTGGATGGCCAATGGAAAGCACACCAGTAGAGTCATCAAAAAGCATAAGAGACTGCTGCATGACTTGGTGCTCAGACTGCTTGGCTGATTTACAAGGGGCTGAGGTGAAAGGCCAACTCTGAGCTTTCAGCAAGGGACAATGTGAAGGAACTGGAGGCATTGTCAGCCACCCAATCTACTATCGCCTGTACTTGTTCTGGCCTCACCATTTGTTGAGCGGCATTTGAGCCTACCACATAACGTTGAAGGTTCTGTCGGCTACTCGCACCTGAGGAAGGTTTTTCACTTGTGCGTATAGCTGGCACAGATCGGCCACGTCCTCTCCGTGCAACAGGAGCTTCACCAACACCAGCAGCACCATGACCACGACCACGTCCCTTATTTGACGCTCTCCTCATTCTGGACGCAAATGTACTATTTAGCACAAATTTATATTATTTTTTTAAACCGGCAATGTAGACCCACTTTTTAATTTTGTGCAAGAAATGCACAGCAAGGTGCAAATGTACTATGTAGCACTATTTTTTTTTTTTTTTTAAACCAGCAATGTCGACACACTTTTTAATTTTGTGCAAGAAATGCACAGCAAGGTGCAAATGTAGCACTATTTTTTATTTTTTTTTAAACCAGCAATGACGACGCACTTTTTAACCACTTCCTTACTGGGCACTTAAACCCCCCTCCTGCCCAGACCAATTTTAGGCTTTCAGCGCTTTTGCATTTTGAATGAGAATTGCGCGGTCGTGCGGCGTTGTACCCAAACAAAATTTTTATCATTTTTTTCCCACAAATAGAGCTTTCTTTTGGTGGTATTTGATCACCTCTGCGGTTTTTATTTTTTGCGCTATAAACAAACAAAGAGTGATGATTTTGAAAAAAGAACAATATTTTTTACTTTTTTGCTATAATAAATATCCAAAAAAAATATAAAAAAGAAAATTATTCATCAGTTTTGGCTGATATATATTCTTCTACATATTTTTGGTAAAAAAAAATCGCAATCGGCGTATTTTGCGCAATAGCAATTGCGCCTACAAACTATGGGAATAGATTTATGGCGTTTTTACTATTTTTTTTTTTACTAGTAATGGCGGTGATCTGCGATTTTTATCGGGACTGCGATATTGCAGCGGACATGTCGGACGTTTTTGACACATTTTTGGGACCAATTACATTTATACAGCGATCAGAAATTTAAATGTCCACTGATTACTGTATAAATGTCATTGGCAGTGAAGGGGTTAACCTGCAGGGGGCAGTGAAGGGGTTAACAGTGTTCCCTGGGTGTGTCCTAACTGTGGGGGGGATGGGCTGGTCGGGACATAACAGATCTAACTGATCCCAGTGACAGGGATCAGTAGATCTGTCATGTCCCATTCACAGAACGGAGAAACGCCGTGTTTACATTGACGGTTCCCCGTTCTGAGGCTGCTACAAGTGATCGGCGGGTCTTGTGCGGCAGCAGCGAGAGCGTGTCGCCGCAGGCTTCGAGTGCGCACGAGGCAGGACGCCCATGGACGTCCTCCCGAATTTTCAGAGCCGCGCTGTAGCCGTCTTTCGGCTAAAGCGCGGTTCTGTACTGGTTAATTTTGTGCAAGAAATGCACAGCAAGGTGCAAATGTACAATGTAGCACTATTTTATTTATTTATTTTTTTTAAACCAGCAATGTCTACGCACTTTTTAATTTTGTGCAAGAAATGCACAGCAAGGTGCAAATGTACTATATAGCACTATTTTTTATTTTTTTTCTTAAACCAGCAATGTAGACACACTTTTTAATTTTGTGCAAGAAATGCACAGCAAGGTGCAAATGTACTTTGTAGCACTATTTTTTTTTTTTTTAAACCAGCAATGTTGACACACTTTTTAATTGTGTGCAAGAAATGCACAGCAAGGTGCAAATGTACTATGTAGCACTATTTATTATTATTTTTTTTTAAACCAGCAATGTAGACACACTTTTTAATTGTGTGCAAGAAATGCACAGCAAGGTGCAAATATACAATGTAGCACTATTTTTTTTTTTTTTAAACCAGTAATGTCGACGCACTTTTTATTTTTGTGCAAGAAATGCACAGCAAGGTGCAAATGTACTATGTAGCACTATTTTTTTTTAAAACCAGCAATGTTGACGCACTTTTTAATTTTGTGCAAGAAATGCACAGCAAGGTGCAAATGTACTATGTAGCACTATTTATTATTCTTTTTTTTTAAACCAGCAATGTAGACGCACTTTTTAATTTTGTGCAAGAAATGCACCGCTGTCCGCAAATGTAGTATTTAGAATATTTTTTTTTAAACCAGCAATGTAGACGCACTTTTTATTTTTGTGCAAGAAATGCACCACTGGCCTCAAATGTAGTATTTAGAATTTTTTTTTTAAACCAGCAATGTAGACGCACTTTTTATTTTTGTGCAAGAAATGCACCGCCCGCCGCAAATGTAGTATTTAGAATATTTTTTTTTTAAACCAGCAATGTAGACGCACTTTTTATTTTTGTGCAAGAAATGCACCACTGGCCGCAAATGTAGTATTTAGAATATTTTTTTTTTTAAACCAGCAATGTAGACGCACTTTTTATTTTTGTGCAAGAAATGCACCGCTGGCCGCAAATGTAATATTTTGCACAAAAAAAAATTTAATTTGTCTAACTGCAATGTAAAAGTAGTATTTAAATATGCCAAAATGTTGCCAACTGAACTAACAGAACACGATGATTAAAGTAGTGTCCCTGACACACAAGCAGTTGCAAGTGCCCTGCACTAGCAAAAATGGCTCCACCTAACAAACAGAAAAATTGCTTAGGTTTTATATGAGGCACTTTGCTTAGAAAACAAAATGTACTCTAGCAAACAAAAATCTCCTCTAGCACCCACCCACCAATAAATTGCTGTTTTTAACAGATTTTCTAAAACGAATCTGTCCCTCACAGAAGCAGCAGCAGCATCCTCTCCCTACACTAGTATGAGATGATTTTCTAAAGCTAATCTGTCCCTCACAGCAGCAGCAGCATCCTCTCCCTACACTAGTATGAGATGATGTGACAAGCAACACTATGTGACTCCAGCTTATATAGAGGCTGGGTCACATGATGCACTGGCCAATCACAGCCATGCCATTAGTAGGCATGGCTGTGATGGCTTCTAAGGGCAAACGAGTGAAACGCTTGTTGATTGGCTGCCCTGCAGCTATTCAACAGGCGCGAAAAAATACCCAGACTTTTTCTCAAATGTCCGGGTTCGGGACATGGACACCCTAAAGTTCGGGTTTGCTCAACTCTACTTTTGACTAAAATGTCATTTTAGTTTTAGTCATATTTTAGTCATCTGAATTGTTTTTGTTTTAGTCGTATTTTAGTCAACTAAAATAGTGTTAATTTAGTTGCCGAAAAATATTTTACGTGACGAAATGCACGCGGCTTTCTTTTTACATCACTGGGAAGGATTATGTAATTACAGTAGAGGCAAAGTTATATTTGTTTTGAAAGATCTTCTGAACCACACTGAAATCACCTGTCTCAATACCTCCAGAAATGAAGCAGGAAGGGTTTAACATTTAAAGTTTGCTAAAATGCAGGAGGTATTTTGTTCCTTCCTATGTGTTTTTGGTGAATTAAGAATGTTGCTGTTTGTATTTCATTTAATTTTTATGTACAATTCTTGTTATATTTGTAATACATTTTTCTGATACATACAAACAAAGAGTGTCATAATTGTTCATGCAATGTAACTTCTCACTCTTGCATAATACTATTGCACAATACTGTGTTTTTAAGTCTTTATTATCAAGATGCATCATCTTCAAGACATCAGCTGCTGAATGATTGAGCGACAATGGAGATTTCTTTATTAGATGTGTGCCGCTACTTAGTCAATCAACAGCTGATGTGATGTTATAATTAAGAGTCAGTGCGAAAAACACGTCAAGGCGGTTGTTGATGTCAGTTGGTTTGCCCCTTGCTCATTCAATAAACCCGCCTACAAAAAAAAAAAAAAAATAAGGCAGTCGTTGTTCATCTTTCCAATCTTTGCCAATCTTTTGCATGCAATTACATGGAACTGTTTGATTTGATTAGATTGATGCAGGGCTAGGTAAGACCTGGAAGAAGAAGCAGTGTACAATGTGAGGTTGATGTCTTGGCCAGGCTTACCAGCAGCAGCAGAGATTTAGCTATATGTCTAACTGCAGTATCTCACAAAAGTGAGTACACCCCTCACATTTTTGTAAATATTTTATTCTATCTTTTCATGTGACAACACTGAAGAAATGACACTTTGCTACAATGTAAAGTAGTGAGTGTACAGCTTGTGTAACTGTAAATTTGCTGACCCCTTAAAATAACTCAACACACAGCCATTAATGTCTAAACCGCTGGCAACAAAAGTGAGTACACCCCTAAGCGAAAATGTCCAAATTGGACCCAAAGTTTCAATATTTTGTGTGGCCACCATTATTTTCCAACACTGCCTTAACCCTCTTAGGCATGGAGTTCACCAGAGCTTCACAGGTTGCCACTGGAGTCCTCTTCTACTCTTCCATGATGACATCACGGAGCTGGTGGATGTTAGGGACCTTGCGCTCCTCCACCTTCCGGGTTCTCCCAATTCCGTCACGACCTTTTATTACCACCGGTGTGTTTTATAACTTTGAAACCCAGGTTAAACCTGTAAAAGCGAATCCCCACA
>BLSH010334866.1:138818-150229 GCA_018402905.1 Glandirana rugosa
GCCCCCCCCCCCCCCCCCCCAGAGCCTCTCCTTTACTTACCTGAGCCCGATCGTACCAGCGAGCACACCCGCTCCAGCAGGTGTCCCGGGTCCTCATTGGATAGATTGATAGTAGCAGAAGCCATTGGCTCCCGTTGCTGCCAATCAAATCCAATTACGCAGGAGCCGGGAGGCGGAGCCAAGTACTGCTGTCTGTGCCAATGGACGCAGCAGCAGGACACGGGAGCGCGCCCGCACGCAGTGTGGTGTCAAGACATTTTTAATAAGACTGATGCCATCATTCTCCCAAGTTCTTTGTTTTTTTATGATAAAAAGTACACTTTTTAATGATATTGCTGCTGAATATTGTGACATATATTAATGCAGACTTGTACATTATTATTACTGATAGTGTAGAAAACATATGCACAGGTGCATACATACTGCATAAAACTAGCAATAAGTTATCTATTTGTAAAATGTATTTTAAGCCAAAAATGTTTTTCTTTAATTGATTAGGGAAAGGTTAGAAGCTCTTTCATGTTCTTTCTTTATTTATTTAGCTGTCCTGTTATGGAGATTTCTCTTTCTCATCCAGAGGCACAACAGGAGTGAGGGAAAATCTCTCTGAACTCAGGAGAACCCCCCTCCTATAGACAGTTTTTAATAACGCAGGTGTCCATCGTTCTCCGACTGCCATAACATTTTGGATATCAACTTATTTTACGTTCTGCTTTAAATGGCCACCAAGACAATAGAAGGGGTGAATCTCTCCATGTGATAAAAACCCAACAGGGGTTATAAAAGCTCCCTAAAACACGGGTTTAGCTGTAGCTACACTTTAATCATCTGCTAAGAAATATTATCTTCCATCATAGACATACTAAAAGTACCATTTTTATAAACAGCTAAAAGCAGAACACACAGAAACAGTGCACCTATTAAGCTGATACTCTGTACAGCAGATATGCCATTGGTAATGTTTTATGACAAATATGATTTATCATCTGTATATAAGTACACTGTAATTCCCAGGATTCTGCATCCAGAGGCCATTTATTAAGCTGCCTGCTGCTGCCGTCACTGAACTCAGTCAGCCAGCACATGTCATATGCAGAATTCACTACATCTTGAATGTTTGCTAAGGATTACTTTAAAACCCTAAATGTGAAATCAAACTTACAGTACAAAAGACAAGCTGGTGTATCTGCAAGACTTTCAGTTTTGACAGGCTGAGCCTTTAATTATGTACTGAACTGCAGGGAGATTGAAAAATAATGTCCCGAAAAAAGAATCTCATTCCATCTTTACACAGCAGCTTCCAGCGCCTAAGGCAAAACTTGTCATAGTTATGACATGCCACCAAGGCCGCAAGCACGGCTCCGCACAAGATAGGTCAACATTTGATTAACAAGCAGAAGAACCCCACATCTAAGAGCTTAGATAAGTAAAAAGCTCACAGGCTGTAATTTTGCAATGCAAAGCCAGTTGCCAAACTGAACTGAAAATTTGAAAAGCTTACTCTAGAGGCTCTTCTTATCTAAATCCATATTTAACCCAATGACAATGACTGATGTCGTTACTGAGGACGGCAAATGCGTGGATGATAATGGCATTTTTTAAAGACAGTTATTAAGGAGAGAGAAAACTAATATGAGGATGTCTACCTATACTGAACCAGCAGAAAGCACAGCAGCAAAGATCAATAAAGCCCAAAATGTAAAACTGGGAATGGTGAATGTCATTCATACAAGTGCTCACGGCTGACACTTGATTAAAGAAAAAATGAATTACCTCTTAAGGTGTCACAACATGATTTTGATGCACTTGGCAATAATGGGTGCCTAAAGGACTGTAGTACTAAACAGCAAGTGACATGACTTGGCATTCTCCTGTACAAAGTGGGCCTGTGCATTGCTCCTGCAAGGTAAAAGAACAAGTTTATTTTATTGCCCCCCTTACCCAGCAGCATACACACAATATGGCCAAAGGTTTGTGGACACCTGACCATCACACCTTTATGAGCTTGTTGGACATCCCATTCCAAAACCATAGGTATAACTATAAAGTTTGGCCAACCTTTATGGCCTAGGAAAGGGTTGCCACAAGAGGAAATTAGTTCTCATTCATCCTTCCTTTACCTCCCACTCCCCATTCCATGTTGGACCTGTTCCAATACCTAAGCACTCTAGTTCAGGGTTACATAGGTTAAGGGACTGCCCGGGGACATGTGACAGTGCTGGGCCAGTCTCTGAGTGTCACGTACCTGGAGGACGGGTCTGACTTCTGCAGGGGTAACCTCTCTTGCGGCCCTGGTTCGAGAACCCCTAATAGAGCAACAGGGAGTTCAGGAGCGCAGAGGGGCACGAGGGTTGGACAGGAACACTTGGTGGTGTGTGTGGGTCCACTGGGACTGCAAGACAGAAGAGTGGTCGTACAGTCCGGGTCAGCAACAGGCAGGCTAGGAAGTACAAAAGGAGCAGGCAGGCGGATGGTCGGGTACAGGCAGAGTTCGTTAACAGGCTGACAGCAGAAGTGCAGAAGGATCAGGCAATCGGAAGGTCGTAGGCAAGCCAAGGGTCGGTATAGGCGGAGTTCAGACAAGGTCGGGCAAGCCAGGTCACAGGAACAGGAGACAGGAATAGATAACAGGCACAAGTTGCTCAGGAAAGACGGGTACACGCTGTAGATTAGACAGCACTAGATGCAGGAAGTACACTTGTTTAAATAGGGCTGCCCGGCCCCGCCTCTTCCGGGAGCGCGAGGAAACAACAATCAAATGCACAAACCCTCAGCACAGTCTTCTAACATTGAGCCTCAGCACTGTCACATGAAAGAAGGGTAATGAGTCAACATACCCTGCTATACCTGGAAGTACCATGCAATTATTTTGCCCCTGGTGGCAGAACAGAGTGGGGAGGGAGTGAAGAAAAGGCGAGTATGCTGTGCTAAGGATGGAGGTTATTAAAGCAAATATGCTGTTGTTCCGTGAGACTCAGCACTTTTGACTGCCTGTAACTATGGAACAATAAGTTATTTTTTGCTAGACACCCTATGCTATATCCAGTAAGTATTATTGTTCATCTTTATTTGCCAGTTAGCTATTATTACAGTGACTCATATTTCTGTTTAGTTAAAAATTGTGAAAAAACAGTACAGATTTTTTTAAAAAAGACAAAGTTATTCAACTTATATAATGCTATAATTGTGCTGCTAGCAGAGTCCCTATAGTCAGCATAGCAGGTGGTAAAGAGCACATTACACTCACCAAGTCAAGATATCAAATCATCAGTGAAAATCCCTGCAGCATCTTGGATGCTTGGGTATATTGGAAAATGCAAAATCATATATAGATGCAAAATTTGAACGATAGTTTTCACTTGAGCAGCATTCCAGCTGTCATGGTTGGTGTAATTTAAAGACCAATGTCAGCTCCAGTTCGTACAGCACATTTTATTACAATCAATGGATCAACTAAGCTGAGCTATAAGTAAAAGCTTTCAGAAAATAATCTAATAGTATTATTTTTTTCTGGGGGAATTTTTAACTTTAACTTTGGTGTGTCCCTCAAATGGACAAATAATAATAGTAATAATATTAATAAAAATAAAAGTTTACCTCTCCCAGGTATTTTTGTAAAAACGGAAAGCTTATAAAGACATTTTGATGGTGTGGGTAGTAAATGTACACTTTAAGGGAACATAAACAAACATATATCAGAAGCAGTGGCGAATTCTGAAAAATCAAATGCAGCCACTGGGCCATCAATTGCAGCCACTGTGCCCATGAAATGCAGCCACCATGCCCATGAAATGCAGCCATGAGCCCATCAAATGTAGCCACCGTGCCCATCAAATGCAGCCACTGTTCCCATCAAATGCAGCCACAGAATCCATCAAATGCAGCCACCGTGACCATCAAATGCAGCCACCGTGCCCATCAAATGCAGCCACCAAGTCCATCAAATGCAGCCACCGTGCCCATCAAATGCAGCCACCGTGCACATCATATGCAGCCACCGAGCCCATAAAATGCAGCCACCTTGCCCATGAAATGCAGCCGCCGTGCCCATGAAAAGCAGCCCCCGTGCCTATAAAATGCAGCCACCGAGCCCATCAAATGCAGCCACCGAGCCCATCAAATGCAGCCACCGTTCCCATCAAATGCAGCCACCGTACCCATCAAATGCAGCTACCGTGCCCATCAAATGCAGCCATCGAGTCCATCAAATGCAGCCACGAGCCCATCAAATGCAGCCAACGTGCCCATCAAATGCAGCCACCGAGCCCATAAAATGCAGCCACCTTGCCCATCAAATGCAGCCACTGTGACACCCCGGCAGCATTTAACCAGCGACAAGTGCTCGTTGTCTGACTGGCACTTACTCCATCTTGGTGGCAGGTCAGGCATCGTGTGACAGCGGCGAGCTGTGGGAGGGGACAGACAGCGGCTCCTGTGTCCTTCATGCTTCTGTCATGCGTCTCTTCTTTCCTCTTGCTAGGCATCCAATAGGAGCGACTGTCTTTTCAGCCAATCGGGTGAGGGGAATCAGACCTGCGCTTCCTGATTGGCGGAGAGGTGGTTCAGTGTTAGAAAATTAATTTGCTTTTCTAACACACATGAGTGGGCTCCAAGCGCAATGATCTGCGCTCCGAGTCCACTCTATTTTGAAGCCTATTAGAGCCTATGGCTCTAATCAAGTGCTTCAAAAAAACACCCCCACCGCTGTAATTCAGGTGTCTGGCATCCTGAAAGGGGCCGGGCACATGAATAGGGGGTGGCCACTGCAGCCATGAATAGATTCATGCTATGCATGAATCTATCCATTTAGCATATAGGGGGTGGTGTGATAGAGGGGGCCGCACCCGTGCACCCTTAATAGATGGGCCGCCACTGATCAGAAGGTAGGTACCTACTAAATAAATTTGTTTTATTAAAGACATCTGTTTTAATGAAGGGGTACATTTGTTTTGATAAAGGAGTGCATATGTGACACTCTCTACCATGTAGAAGGGAATGTAACAGAGTTTATTATTAAAGCGGAGCTCCACCCAAAAGGGGAAGTTCTGCTTTATGCAGTCCTCCCCCCCTCCTATCCTACATTTGGCATGTAATTTTTTTTTTTGGGTGGGGAGCGGGTACCTAGTTTTGAAAGGTACCAGCTCCCACTTCTGCTCGGGCCGCCTAGGCAATCCGAGCGTAAGTTCTCCCCTCCCTGCAATCTTCTGGGACACGTCACAGGTCCCAGAAGATTGCCCGACCATTGAGGAGACGCCAGTGCACACCCAGTGCCGGAGAGAGGAGAGGGAGAGAACCAACAGGATTTGGGCGGCCACATCGCTGGATCCTGGGACAGGTGAGTGTGTGTTTTTTTAAAAGTCAGCAGCTACACTTTCTGTAGCTGCTTACTTTTAATAAACACAAAAATGACTGGAGCTCTGCTTTAAGTAGCGCCCTTCAAAGAAACAAATATTATTTTGTTTCTTGTTTAGAGCATTTAGAGAATTAGCTTAACAATTTTAAAATATTTTATTGAAATTAAGAAAAAAAAGAAAAATATATACAAAAAAAGATATTACAACACAGACAATAGCAATAGTAAAATAAACAAAAGATTAGGCATACAAAACTTACTAAAAGGGGTTGTAAAGGTTCCTTTTATATATATACTTACCTCCCCTGTGCAGCCGTTTTGCACAGAGTGGCCCCAATCCTCCTCTTCTAGGGTCCTCCTCCTCTTCTCAAGTGCCCCCTCAGAAAAGCAATTTCCCAGGGGGCACCCGTGGGGGCGTGCTCCCCAGTCCTGCTGCTGTGTCCATTGACATAGACAGCAGGACTCGGCCCCGCCCCCGGCTCCCACGTCACTGGATTTGATTGACAGCAGCGGGAGCCAATGGCTGCTGCTGCTATCAATCTATCCAATGAGGACCTGAGCCAGCGGCTGGAGCTGCTGGGCTTGTCCCCGTCGCTGGAACGATCGGGCTCAGGTAAGTAAAAGGGGGGCTCTGGGGGGCAGCTGCACTACAGAAGGTTTTCACCTTAATGCATAGAATGCATTAAGGTGAAAAACCTTGAGGGTTTACAACCCCTTTAAGGTTCATCTGGTCTTTGGTTCCAGCGGGCTCCAATGCACTGCAAGTCCAATTCTGACAGAGTCGCTGGCCCTCATAGACGACTCTTAGCATTCAACTCAGGAGCTGCAGATGCAGCCATCTTTTCTGGTCCCTGAGGAAGGTAGTTACAGAAGTACTTAACCAATGAAAAGGTCTGAGGAGCGTGCTTAGGGGGTGTTAAAGGGAAGAGTTTTATGATAGTTTAGCGGACACTCTCTCCATGCCAGTTTTCTTAACTGTATTAATATTTTCAGATGACTATATTTTACCATCTGACAACCAAAATACTATTGCACAGAACAAATCAAAATCAAGATTTGATACATATCAGAAATAACATGTAGGGCTCACTTAGAAATCATATGTCCCATCAGCTTTCTGCACCTTATAAGAAAGGGGTGTTTGATATTCCCTTTGGATAGATGGATAGATGCTCGGTATGAATGTAGCACTATCATACCAGGATTTATGAATTATGTGTAGATTTTGCTTCTGGCAGATACAAAAAAATCAGACTGTAATGTGTATTTCTTTAATGTATCTGCTGAAAAAATTACAAAAGGCATCAAAGCTCTGCTGGAGGTTTTTTGGCATAGCTATTTTACAATGGCTATCAGCAGGCTTGCATAAGAGATATCCCACTAATGGGTTTAAAGACATGGGCCTGTGACTGGAATGTGGTAATATAATTTATGATAGCCTTCTTTGAGTTTGTAGCTGACTGTTCAAAGTGAGGATTTGTCACTGACTTTTGAATTTTGCAAAAATAAAAGTGACATTGTGTTCAGTACCACTCCCCATCTCTTTAACCAGTTTGGGTTTCATCGGATCTCATTATTGTCATGCCTGGCACTTTTGGGTATGGGTGAGATTGTGACTCACACCTCCTCTCCATTATGACAGCACTGGTGCTTGATTATTGGCCCAATGCTGTCACAGAGGGCAAATAAGGAATCTATAGCCCTGTGTAAGCTCAAAGAGGTTGGTTTGGAGCTTACACAGAGCTTTATCTCCACAGGCCCAGTGGTATAACATAGTATAGGCTGCTGGGTGAGAGGGGTTAGGTATATTCACATGTAACTGGATGACATTAGGTTTGCTAAAGCACTGTCTGTTATAAACAGCTATCATATATTTTTCCTGCAAAAGTTTTCACTTTTTTTATACTTTGTAACAGCTCAGTGCTGTTGATTTCTTTCAGCTTTTTAGCTACTTTCTGTTTACAGGCATGCACTCCAGTATCAACTACTCATCATTTGAACTGAATTTTTAATAGTGACAATAGTGGACCTTGTCTGCACAATGTGTGCCAGCATGCCTGCTGGTAATATCAAACAAGGGCACGTGTGGCAGTGTGACAATGCATGAACACAAATGGAAGACAGTTATCACCCCAGTTATCACCAGAAAGGGCCTGAACAAAGACCTTTGAGACAGGATCACCAGATATTATTTTAATAAAAGCTGCAGATTAAATAGATTAAAAACAACATTTTAAATGATATTAACATGGTAAAGCTTATATGAGATTTTAGTGTGGGCAAAGGAAACTGTCACCCTAAAATAACACAATTGAGAAATATTACCATAACAAAGTTGCACTATAATTACAGAAAATGTAATAAGGTTAGCCCTATATGTTTAAAAAAAGGCATAAATATTAGACATTTTCTGGAAAAAGTGGTATTATTGTTAAAATACATGTGAATCCACAATAGATTTAGTTTTTTTCTACAATGCAAAATGTTCATTTTTGATAATACAATTATTCTTCTTAAAAACAAAAATCTCAGGAGATTTGCTGATTGACACATAATTCTCTAGTGTGACAAATTGTTAGATGACTCTTCAATCCCCCTACCGTACTGTGAATGAACTAAATTGATGTGGAGAAATGATTGATATTATTCCAGTCTATAAGAGCTGACAAGACTGGAAATTCTAATCTTTTAAGTGCCCACTGGCAAGATGTGGGAGGCTGGAAAACAGTTAATAAAGCAAAAAGCCAGCAGTTTGATTCCAGACTGGTCTTTTGCCCAACACTCTGTTTAATTTGCTGCACCAGCAAATCTGAATGGAAAATACCCTTCAACTCCTATAAATGCTTTATCTCTCTCCACTTTTATACAGTCTTTCCTCATTTGGGCAAAATAAATATTGGCTTTTGAAGGACCCCAGCACTTTCTCAGTGCATTTTCTCATTATCATATTCCCATGTGTGACAGAAGAGAGGGTCATTTTTACAACGGTCTACGCCATCCTTTCTAGATTTATGTCATTTTAAAAATAGCCTTACCTTTGCTAAGATTAAAGAGTCAGTCTATGCAAAAGTGATATCTTAGTTAAAAGTGGAACAAGGTGGGCTGAGTCATCCTCTTTTTATGTATCTTGGACGTGCCAAATGTGAGATGAGATCTGCTGCAATTCTTGTTCAAGTATTTTATTTGAGATAAAGAAAACAGAATACAGAGAACATGTCACAGTTAAAATTTTGTGATATAAGAGGATCGGTGCAGTTGAAATAAATGGTACAATCATCCTTGTTTAAGCTGAAGAGAAACCAAAATTAACGATATTGTGCCGTGGAGAGCAATTGATTTAGAGTTAGGGTGGTTAAGGTTTGTTGGACTAGTGACTCCCCAGCTATGGGGGTGTGCCAGTAGAACTGTGTAACATAATTCATTTGGACCGTTATATATGTGGGCCAGGGAGGAAGGGTATGTGTTGGCTGTCTCCTGCTCCCAGTGGCAGGGTGGGTTTATATTGTATTGTAGGTGGCAGTCCGGAGGATAATTGGATGTGAGGTATATTATTGCTATGGTAAACCACAAGGAGAGAGACATGTGAGAGGATATTGAGTACAGAGGAGAGGAATAGGGTGTAGGGTCATGAGAGGGTAGAAGAAAGAGTAGGGGAGGAGTAGCAATCACCAGGGAGACTGGGTCATCTCGCGCAGGAGTTTCTATGGAAGTGTGTTATCAAAGTTGGGGGGTAAGTAGTGATCAACCTAAGGACCCTAGAGTTCTTTATATTTAGGGATCCTATCCATCAGTACAGCTCCTGTTTTGGCAAGAATCATTGCTTGTGTTATCATGTTTTAGGCCGCTAGGACACAGAGGGTAGGGGTTTTCCAGGCTCTCACTATTGTTTGCTTGGCAGCCATTGTAGCCTGAAGGCTTAATTTTAACTGCCGGTGGGTAATGGTTGGTGGTTTCAGGTTTAGGAGTGCCACTGTGGGGTCTGAAGCAAAGTGTACAATTTGGAAAGGATGCGGAAGATGTCAGACTAGAAAGCTTGTACCACTAGGCATTCCCATCATATATGTAAGTGTGTGCCCGGTGAGTTGCAGTCATGGAAGCATTGGGGGGTATTGGGGAAGATATTTGTATATCCTGGCGGGGACCAAATACCACCTGGTGAGGACTTTGTATGTAGTTGGTTTCTAGAGTGACAATATTTTGTGAGGGCAACTTAGTGGCTTCCCATATGTGGGTCCATGTGTCTCGCAGAGAGAAGGAAATGGAGTTATTTTCCCAGCTAGTATGAATTTGTGGGCAAGAATCAAGCCTGCTGTGGACCATGCCAAGAAAGAGGATGGAGATGTCCAAGCCAGGTAAAACGTCGGGTTTCGGAGGAAGGAGAGAATGGGCTTATGGTCAGATTGCAGACACATTTTGAGTCTGTCCCACATGAGGAGAGAGTGGCGCATTATTGGGTTGGTAAGGGTGCGGCAGTGAGACGGGGCTAACAGAAGGTTAGCCACAGATAGGGGTCACAATCGATAGATTCTAAGGCCACCCAGAGAGGGACTTCCTTGGTGGCGCGGTACTTAGGAAGTTAGGTCAGCTGGGCAGCATAGTAGTATGCCCGTAGGTTGGACAGTCCTAGTCCACCTTGCAATTTAGGAGCATAAAGTGTTGGCTTAGGTACGCAGGATTTCGATTTGCCCCAGATGAAGGAAGAGATTTGGCGTTGTAAAAGGCGGTGAAAATGAGCTGGAACTCGTATAGGGAGAGTGCGGAATAGATAGTTATTATGATAGAGAAAGAGTATTTTGGGTAAAACGGTCATTTTTATAACTGTTATTTTTCCTAACCATGCAAGGGGTATTGAGGCCACGTGGACATGAGTGCAGTGAGGTGAGGGAGAATGGGGAGGTAGTTTGCTGAGTAAAGGTCAGAGAGGTTAGCAGTGAGTTTGATCCCAAGAATGTGGATTTGGTGTGAAGACCATGAAAATGGGAGTACTTTGTGTAATTGGTGTTGAAGGGGAGGTGGCAGGGAGACATTGAGCGCCGTCGACTTGTGGAGATTAACCTGCAAGCCTGAGATACTGCCGAATTGGTCTATGGCATGGAGCAGGTTGGGAGCAGATTAGGAGCAGAGATGAGCGGGGATGTCATGAATAGCAGGACGTCGTCCGTGAAGAAGCAGAGCTTTTGATGGGTACTCCCCAGTTCAATGCCTTTAATGCTGGGGTCAGGCTGGATCAGGAGTGCTAGGGGCTCTATGGCTAGGGCAAAGAGTAAGCATCAGAGGGGACAACCTTGACGAGTGCCTCTAGCAATTGGGAAGAGGTCAGATTTATATCTGGCATATTGAACATAGGCTTTCGGGGTTGGCGTAGAGAGAGGAGACCCAGGAAAGAAAGTGTGCTTCAAAGCCCCATTTACAGTTGTGCTCATAAGTTTACATACCCTGGCAGAATTTATGATTTCTTGGCCATTTTTCAGAGAATAGAAAAATATAGGGAAAGGACAAAATATGTCAAGTTGATAGAAAAGGGCGTCTAGGAAACTGTTAAGAAAACGAAAGGGGTACTGAGTCTTAGGTCTTTGCAATCACGTCGTGACCTACTTTCTACGTTCCCAGACAGTCCTCAGGTCTTTGAGTAACTGGAAAATATGTGTGTGTGTGATTAATGTTCGTTTGTCTAGTGTCCACTCCTACCAATAGAAGTTATCGGTAACTTTGGGGAAACACAGTTGAACACACGCACATTACTCCGGTTTTAGTGGTCCCATACATTTGAAAACTAGTCCCAGTAAACCCATCAAAGACAACAATAATACTAAATTTTTCTCATTTGTGTCAACTAACTATTATTTACCGAAGTCGGTTTGTGATTGGTACTCACTGTTTTTACAAAAACACAAGAGTAAGTATAAGAGACTTTTTACCGGTTCTTTAGTATTTAAGACGGTCCCATACATTTGAATACTCGTGTTGACATTTACCCCGAAACTTCGTGTGAAAGAAAGGACCCAGAGGAGAGAGATGCGGTTGGGGCTTTCGGATACAAGTTATACGGTCTATATTT